>SNQN01008622.1:0-16033 GCA_008642245.1 Bassia scoparia | reverse complement strand
AAATTAATGCAGCGGAATACAAGGGTCGTGGGAGGCGAAAGAAGGTATGATTTTGTTTAATAGGTTTGTTATTAAGTGGAATTTAGTTTACATTGTGTGTCCTTTACTATTTTCGTGGTTTCATAGAAGGATCGAGACAGTGATGATGATGAGGACAATTAAGTGGCTGCAGGCAGAGTTAAAATTTTCGGTGGTCTTTCAATTGTGCTTGACATGGGTGTCGGTATGATTTCAAGACAATTCCTTAAGTGTTGGTGGAACCGTAAAGGAGGYCGATGAGGTTTTGAGGGCTAGACACATCGATAGCCGAGATGGCAAGGTAATTATTCTTGTCCATATAACTAATGTAGTCCATATATCTTATGTTGACTTCCYTGTTTGTAAGTGTATTAGTTCAAGGGAATAATGGTAGTGTATGGTCTAAAAGTAAGTGTTGTCGAGTGTTGGTGTTTGTTTTGTTAAAACTAAGTCTCCTTTGTCTGTGGTCAGAAAGTAATGGTGTTCTGTATTATAATTTAATATTGCTTTCACATGTTGGTTGATATCAGAAACTCAACATTAATTGTCGTATTGAGACCTTGGGTAGATTAATTGCTGATTTGGATTCAAGGAAGACAGATTGGGTTAAGCAGATGGGGATGTGTCCTCTACGTCATTTGGTAGGTGTCAATTGCCTACCGAAAAGAATATGCTACTGGTTAGCCACTCGTGTCGATCCAAAGAGTGTAGAATTCCATAGTTCAGATGGTTTTCGTTTTGCTTTGTCTAGTGTTCAAGTTCACTAGATTCTTGGTATTCCCCTGGGTGGTTTGCAAGTGCCTAGGGATAAAAGCGGTGATGGAATTGCTGACAAAGTGGCTACCATTTGGAATAAGTATAGCACGTATTCTGGTAAGACCAGAGGTATCTACAGGGAAACTTTGTTTAGTGTGTTGGAATCTGATTCTGTAGGCGAAGAAGAGTTTAAGATAGTTTTCCTGATATATGTTCTTGGTGAGGTTTTGTGTCCCACAACTTCTCCGCGAATTTCTGTGAAGTTACTTCCCGTTGTTACAGYCGCGAATGATGCTAGCAATTATGATTGGTGCTCCCTCGTGTTAGAGTACCTTTGTAAAGCAATAAGGAGTTTTGGTAAGARGTTTTATCCGGACGGATATTCCCCGGGATGCGGTGGGTGTACTATATTTCTAGCGGTTAGTCATACAACCAATTTAACGTTGTTAGTTTGTTACACTTTTAGTTTATATTGTTTTTGTGTTTGCGCTAGTGATTTCCTTTTGTAAGTTGATTGATTTTCCTTTTTGGGTGTAGATTTTCTACCTGGACCGGCTCAAAAGGCCTCCCAGAAGCTGGTCTGTTTGTSCCCGTATTCAGGAATTTTTAGGGATATGGTAGAAGGAGGTGACTTTGGGCGACTCGGGGTTTGTTTCTCTCTTTTGTTGAAATTGATAAACCTCAATTTTTTTKTGTGTGTCCTTATCAAGATATTGAAATGTGTAGTGTGTTGATGTGGCAAATTGGAGAATCATCCCCTAGCTCCTAGAGACGTCATGCCACTCGTGGTTGATCAAGGGCAGGGCACGAACAACGTTCCTYGACATAGGAGAAAACGAAGGGGATATGCTCGTAGTTCAGCACGTGCTAAGCGGCGCAAAGGTGATGTTGTCATACTTTATTAATTTGTGTGCTCAAATGCACAAACATAAGTACTTGTTTACACAGTATCCTTAAAAAACCTCTTTTAAGCAGTTAAATGCTAATAACTATAATAGTGAATGGATGGACCTTGGAGTGTTATTATTAGTTGACTGACAAAATTTGTTATTGAACAAATATAATTGTAGAAGATCAAAATAATTTAAATTAAAATAGTTCATAAAATAATCATAAGAACATGGGCAGACKTGTTCTTAGTTTGACTTGCAGTCTTCAAATCCAATGAGCCCATGGCTATTCACAATTCAAGAGTGTTGATGTTTACCATTTTAAAATAGAGTTGTTTTTTTATACCTTTGGTGAAATGTGTTGTTGCTGCATTGGGGTTAATGTTTAGTTAATTTGTTGTGTAGGAGGTCGTTTAGATAGAGTGGTGGATGAAGATGTGGTGGATGATAATGTGGTGGATGATGATGTGGTGGATGACAATGTTGTCGATGAAGGTTCAGTTGGAGGAGATAATGTAGTTCAGTCTGTGATTAATGATATCCTTGGCGGTGATGATTTGAACTTGGAGTTGGACAGGAACGTTCCTCGGAGCTATTCATGGTATTCTGTTGGCGAAAATATTAATTCAGGCCCTGAAAGGCAGCAACCAAAAGATGGTTGTTTTGAGAACCCCCCCCCCCCCGTCTTCTAATCCCAGTCATAGTATCCAATTTGAAGAGCACAGGGAGTCACCTTGTCATTCGAACCGTTGTCATTAGAATCTAGGTGAAGATAATTACAACAGTCCAATACGTTCCGAGGAAGCAGTTGAGCAACTTTTAAATCTGACAATGACTCCCCCACCTGTCACAATTCACAGCATGGAGAACAATTGTCTGGAGTGGCATAGTCGGAAGCAGAGACTTAGGAAGCGTTCAGCTGCCTTATCTTTGGATTATGTACAAGTATGGCAGCCCAGGGGATTTGGGGGCTAACAGTCGAAGCTGGCGAAGTTCGTTGTTATCGGTGCTGATCTGATTGGTCGTGATATGGATATGTTGAAATGTGAAGGAGTTGTTGCCACTCTAAAGGAATGTACAAGTGTTGTGTCAGAAGATTTGGAWGTAGACATTCATGT
This sequence comes from Bassia scoparia, assembly GCA_008642245.1. Classification (NCBI taxonomy): domain Eukaryota; kingdom Viridiplantae; phylum Streptophyta; class Magnoliopsida; order Caryophyllales; family Amaranthaceae; genus Bassia; species Bassia scoparia. The sequence continues at coordinate 13,251 of SNQN01008622.1, read as the reverse complement.
TAACGTAAGTATTTTACTTTTATTTTTGAGTTGTAGTGACGTTATATAAACATTAATTTRTGTTTGTTGCTGAATTAGTACGTACGAGTAGCTGGAGTTCTTTACCATAGAGTATGGGATGAGGTGTTTGTTGGTCGTAGTCGGTGTGTGTTTATGGATCCTGAGTTTGCGGTTAGTTTTGGTTCCTCTGAACTTTTCTTTGTGAGATTTATGCACTTATGTGGCTAACTTAGTTTCTCCATTAAGTCATAGTGCTGAACTCTGTTGTTGGTACATTACATGAAGAATTATCTTCCCTATTGTTTGGCAAGCGGTTTACGAATGTATTGTTGAAGGATTTGAACTTGGAACGTTTTCCCTAGGCTTATGYTGTAAAATTGGGTGGTCTGCAATTTCAGTATTTGCTGACATCCTATTTTTGTCAGATTTATGTTCCTGTATTTAGTGGGAGCCATTGGTGGTGTGCCATTTTTTGCTTGTCCAATGGTGCTGTTGGTGTGCTTGATCCTTTGGATCCGTTGAATGGTGTTGAAAATCATCACGAGGAGGTCCTGAAATTGGTTAGTGTTTATTCCATCGGGCTTTCTATTGGTCATTTATTGATTTTGATAATGTCATTTGTTACTTATTCCCTGAAAAATGCCGTGGAYGAACTTATAAAGTTCCATCATCCGTCGTGGGATCTTGGTAGTTGTTTATCGTACAAGTGCTTCTCTGTTGAAATAGTTAGGAGTGGTGATAGGTCAGTGTGTGAGTGTTGGAAATATGTTTAGAGTATATTTTAATTTTTTTTAAGTTTCCTAATGGATTATTTGTTGATGAATTCTAGCAGACTTAGCTCTGGACTCGAAATGCTGATTGGAATAAAAACAAGTGTATGGCGCCTTGTGGAGGCTTTTAGCACGGTAATACCCTTTCACTAAGTAAGAAATTTTTTTACCTTTTCTATCTGACTGAGCTAGCATTGTTTAATTATATGTATGTGTTTCTGCTTGTAGGGTGAAACCAAGAAGGCCGCGGAATTGATGCTTTGTGAAGATGTAATGAGCACTCACAATGAGGCCAAAGACGATGTTCWAGCCATATATMTTGAAGAAGGAAATGGGTTAAATTGTGCCTCAAATTAAGTTAAATTGAGTACTGAATCATAAGTTAGTTGTTATAGTTGGTGGAATTATTGACAAAGTAGGAGGTATATAAATATTTTGTTAGGAGGTATATAAATGTTTTGTTAGGATTAAGTGAAGCAGTACAGGTGCAAAGGGTTGGTTAACGGATTGGTTTGAAATATTTTGAGCGAAGCAGTACAGGTGTAGCCAGCTCTATAGAAGAGAAGCTTGAATATTAGCCTTATAGAAGAGGAGCTTCAATATTTTGCGTTATGTAAATTTGTTGGACATAAATTTGCTAATTATGTAAATCTCTAGTACATTAATTCGCTATTGTAAAAGCCAATTTGTAAATGGAAAATTTTGGTGAAGTAAATTAATTTAAGGTATCCCTGTTGATGTAATTGTGTAGGTGCAGTAGTTGCTACCGTCCCTGAAACACCTTGTTTGTCGCCCTTGATGCAAATCTTTAGTCATAAGATATCTTTTTGAGATGTATCTGTTCCAATGTTGCCCGACTCCTGGATGGAGTTGCACTCCACTTGACCAGAATGTGTCAAGTTGTTGAGGACCTTGTTCCTCTACTGCCGTGTTGGTTGCAATGACTGATACAGTGTATCATCTTGCTAATGTTTGTAACCCATAAGCTGTTGCCCATAGTATATGTSCTCTTTCTTGGAATCCATTCGGGGTGTCTGCAAATTGTGATGTGAAAAACCCGTAAATAGAATCRATAATTACCACCTTTGTGGACACCYCATTTTGTCTCTCTTCATGGATTGATTTGTCTAAATTGTTGATAATTTCAATTAGTTCTGTAGACGTTGATCCCCTTATGACAGTGACTCATTCCATTGGGTCGGTTTGAGCCCTCGCATATATTTGCCTTAGTCTTTTTGTCGGAAACGACTTAACGTATGATACGTAAGTGGCACGATTTTCTACCCTATCTTCTCTTAGTAAAGCCGCAATTGTTTGTAGACATATTTGTGTTTTTCTGATGCCACTCTCACCACACAACTCCGTTATCTTTCCCTGCTCGAAACCACCATTGGTGACTACGTCAATTCCATAAGAGTCAGTTGTGACACTCATATTTGACAAAGCATGGAGTACTTAAATCGAATATGAACTCGAAAGTTTATCCCTTTAAGATGAAAATTTTTGTATTTGGAAGAAAATTATGAGTTTTGTATTTAAATAGAAATATTATATATGAATACAAAACTTACACTTAGAAAATATTATACTTAGAAAATATTATATTTGAATATATTATAATGTGATTGGTTCAGAATTGAGAAATATAATATGCAAGGAATTGGACATGAGAAATACAGTCATATGAATATAAATAGGATGAAGCACATTCCTTTAGTACAACAATACAAGTAAGCAATACAAGTAATTAATGGCAAGTACAGCAACACAAGTAAGCAATTTACTACTCTAATACTTTGAACAAGAAGCATTGACTACTCTACTACTTCCCAACCGTCTCCCACTACTCAGTACATTATTAAATGTGTAGTAGATGGGACTTAACCAAGAATGCATTGACTACTCTAATACGTTGATCAACAAGCATTGACTACTTTGACCAAGAATGCTTTGATACAACTGTGATAGGTCTTGATCTTCTTCATTGTTATCTCGTACACCATGCGGTATTTGCTCATTAATGGCCTGACAATCTACTGTGATGACTTTGTCAATGTTCCTCTTGGTGATGTTCAAGTACATGTCTTCTTGATTTCGTAGCATGGACGAGCCAAATGAAAAGGCAACAATCTAATGGATTTAATTACAATTAATGTCAGAATGCAATTATAATAGAGTCTTATGTTTTGTATTTGATAAGAGGATATTAATAACCTTTATTTAGATGAGGATGTTCAAGACCTTTGCAGCCTCTGGACCRAAAATTTCGAGAGCCGGATGGTGCATGGAGACGCACATTGTACTAGTTTCGTCCTTAAAAATTGAATTAAATTCATCTCAGTTACAGGAATTCATTTATTAAAACCAACTCTGAAAAATAAAACATGCATAAACCTCATACCTTTAACGTGATCTTGAAGTCCCCAAAAGCATCGGGCTTCGATTCATTAATGTATGCTACTATCTTATCTATTCTCTTTACTCCTTTGTTTGGTTGTTCAACTCTTACCTTTGCCAACGGTGTTACATGTTCGTAGTCTGTGTGGTTACAATATTGTAATGAAATAGTATACATGCGGCGGTAAATTGAAAATATCATACACTTTACTTACCCAATGGATATAAATTCTTCATGTAACACCATGGATCTTTATGGAACTCCTCGCCAATGTCTTGCTCGAACCACTGTATGAACTCTTATGTTGTAATCGGAGTAGTCGGTCCCATTCCCTCTCCTATAACTTCCTCCGCACCCCGGACTCTATGCAATGTTGCCTGGTATGCACCCGCGGGTCCTGGTATTCGGTGGTGTGTCACATGTGTCTCAGGTAGCCGTCGTTGAGGAATAGGGGTTGGACTTACTTGGTAACTTGGGCTTGATGTCATGGGTCGTTTACCCTTAGGATCCKCCTCTGAGCTCCTTGGGTTCCTTCTAGGAGGCTGGAATGGCCGAGGACCCAAACTTAGAGTGYGTGGGGTTGCTCGTGCCCGACGATTGTTGGGTCTTACAGTAGACATAGGGCTTAATAGCGATGGGTTGTTTTGTTATTCCCCCTCGCATACATCCATATATATCGTCAGATAGGGAATTGAATGGAGATTGGTTGTTGAAACTTGATAAGTGGTCTTATTGGCGACTTATTAGACCTATTTCTCTCATTTTTTGACTATGTTTTGAGCTCTAATGTGTATTATTTGTCCCGTTTCAGCTCATTTGCATCTTACTAGAGTATTGGAGTCATTTGTGTAGAAAAGATGTATTTTGGTTGTAAATTTGATATTTTGGCACCTACTTTGACATTTGGTTGAGTGATTTGTAGGCTATGGACTCTTATGGAGGAGCGTTGGAGGCAAAGGAACTAGGAGACGAGCCTTGGAAGCAAAAAGGAAGCAAATTAAAAGGAGGAAGAAATTGACCCTGGAGCGACCARGAGCGGTCGCTCCCATCCTCTGGAGCGACCGCTCCTAAGCAACTTTCCAGAGGCTTAGGAGCGAGTGAGGAGCGACCAGAGGAGCGAACCAAGGACGGACTAGGAGCGACCGCTCCAAGAGCGATAAACCCTTGCTACTTGGGTTAGTTTGGAGCGGATCGCTCCCCCTGTCTGGAGCGCCGCTCCTACTGGATTTCGGCCTATTTTTGGCCCATTGAGCCTTTTGTATAAATAGTTTTTGGGTCACTTTTGGCTGCTAAGTCTGATTTTCTTGGAGGAAAAGAGTAGGTAGAGAAATATTTTAGCTCATCTTAGAGAGAGAAGTTTCATTTATAGCTTGGAATTTGTAATCGACTCTTAGTTTGTCAATCATTTCCTCACATTAATACAAGTTTTGGTATCTTTCTCACTCATCTTCTTAGTTTTCTTGTCTTACTTGCTTTTGTTATTGTTATGTTACTTTGCCTAGTTCACTCTTAGCCCTTATTAACTGCTTATTGTGTCATTTTGAGTAGTTATCTTGTTAGCCCTAGTCCTCATGCTTCACTCTTGTTTTATTGTCTTGTTTACTCAATGATTTGTGAGTAGTCTCCTTTCTAGGGGCTTGTGTGTGATGGAATTAGCTTGAAATTTGGGGTTTGTGTCTTGCCAATAAGTGATTGTAAAAGGGAAGGTGGTTTTTGAGTTGTGGTGAGCATTGTTTAGCCCTTGATCAGGTTATTCCTTAGATGAGTTGTTTCCATTCATGCTTTTTTACTGATTTTGTTCATGTTATCCATTACTCCTTAAAAGACCATGACCATATGATGATGCTTGAGGTGATAGAGGATTAGAATGATTAGGATTGTTGTGTCACTCTTGTATACAAGGTGGGTTGTTTGAGTGAGTCTTGGTGAGGCCTTAAGGTGTACCACTCTTTTACTCAACCTCAATCTCTTAATTGGGCCTTGCGGTGACGGTGAGAGAAAATTACGAGAGAGTTATCCCTTTCCGAGTTTCATGTAAATGGTAAGACATACCGAATTATAGGATTATTTCGGATCACATGCTCTAGATTTCTTAGTTATTTGAATTAATTCTTGTTATGTTAGTTGTTGGTGTTTCCAAAAATTACTTAATCAATCCGAACCTTAGCTAAGTTAGTAACCAATTTGCGTTGTTCCTGTGTTCGATCCCCACTATACTACATCTTGGGTTTTGAGGAAGGTATCAAAATTCAAAATGGCGCCGTTGCTGGCGGAACAACGGTTAAATTTGTTGATTAGTTTAGATAAGTTAATTGCTTTCATTTTGTTATTTGATTTAATTGTAGTGCTTACGCTCTATTTAGCTTTGGTGTATGAATAGGCGATCTGCCGGTCCCGTTGACCCCCTTTTTATCCAGAGATTGAACGAACATTCGTGTATATCGAAGGGCGCGAAGAGCGGGTGTTTACGAGAATCCGATCTTCAAGAACCTATACATCAAGCAGAGGAGGGTGCACATTCATCACCTCGGATTCCGCACACAACAATTCTAGTATGGTGGGAGAAGAGGAGCGAAGGGAGCCGGAACGCCTATTCCGTGATTTTGGGGCGTCGGATCGCTTTGAAAGACGTGGTGGGATACTCTTACCAACCACCACCACGAATTTCACTATCTATCCATCTTACACATCTATGGTCCAAAGGGAGCCATTTTCTGGACTTGGTCATGAGAATCCTATCTCCCATTGGGAGAAATTCATGGAAACTTGCGAGCTAATCACGACGAATCAAGTTTCTCAAGATTACATCCGAATGCATCTATTCCGAGCATCTCTTGCGGGGAAGGCTAAGGCATGGCTTAATAGCTTGCCTTCTAATTCCTTGACTACTTGGGAGGATGTCACCAAGGCCTTTTTCRACAAGTTCATTCCAGAATCAAAAACTACTGAGATGAGAAGGGATATAGGGCAATTCGCCCAAGAGGAGGACGAGCCATTATATGAGGCTTGGGATAGGTTCCAAGCATTGTTGAGAGCATGTCCCAACCATTGTTACCCTCAACCACTCTTGATGAAATTTTTCTATGATGGGTTGGAACCTAGATCGAGAGCAAACTTGGATGCCGGTTGTGGTGGCCAATTAGCCAAGATACCTCAAGATCGAGTTGAGGAGACCATTGAAGAGGTGGTTAGAAACTACTCTTGGGGAGGAGCAAGACGAAAGACACCACCTAAGCGAGGGGGAAAGATGGAAATGGATGAGAGTATGAAGATTCAAGCACAACTTGACTCTCTCGCCAAGGCGGTTAAAAATCTTTCAACTCACAATCAAGGAGGCCAAGGTTCTAGCTCACAACAAGTCAACTCCTTCTCTTGCAACATATGTGGGGGTACAAACCACGATACATCATATTGTGGTGGTTTAGACYCCGAACATGTCGCGACCATGGGAATGAGGAATGATTGGAATAATCAAGGGCCAAGAGGTAATCAAGGCTATAATCAAGGCTACAATCAAGGATATGGTCAAGGTTAAGGCTTCAACAACCAAGGGGGTCAACAATCGGGCAACCAAGGTCAACAATGGGGCCTAGGTCAAGGTCAAGCATGGAATCAACCTCAACAACAATGGAACAATCAAGGAAATCAACAAGGTTACGGGAACCYAAATCAAGGATTTGGAGGAAATAGAGGGYYGGGACCTCAAGAAAATCAAGGGAAGTATGTGACACCGCCTCTAAGGCAACCACAAAGGCCATTCCCTCCAAACCAACTGCCACCTCCAGTGAGACAAAATGAAAATCAAAATCAAAGCGATGAATCAACTATGCAAGCTATTCTACAATCTCTCCAACAAATTCAAGGGGAGTTGAAAGAGCAAAAGGCCCATACAAGAATGGTTGAGACTCAAGTAGCCCAACTTGTGGGCCAAAAGGGGAAGGGAACGGGAGAAACCTCAAATGTTTCCCAAGTTTCCGAACTCGAGCACATCAATCGGATTGAACTTCGATCCAGTACAACATATGCGRGGCCCAAGCAAGTTGAAAATGGGAATGATCGTGGAGATGAGTTTGTCAAGGATGTCAGTGAGGGTTTAGATGATGAAGCAATTGATATTCCCKTGGAGGAAGAGGTTCAAGCGAAACAACCCAAGGAGGACAAGGGTAAGGAGCAAACATTAAGGCGAAGGAGTGAGGATGTTTATGATCCTAAATATGAAGCTCCACCYCCATATCCGGCTAGGATAGTGGAGAGAAAGATGAACGACAAGTTTGCCAAGTTTTGTGAGCTCATCAAGGGGCTCCAAATCCATGTTCCTTTCTTGGATGCCATACAACAAATCCCCTCTTACACAAAGTTCCTTAAGGACATATTGGCAAAGAAGAGGACTTCAATTGAAGAAACCATACAAGTGCCATATCAAGTGAGTGCTTATATTGACAAAAAGCTTCCTAAGAAGCTTGGTGATCCGGGAAGTTTCTCTCTCCCGATTAAAATCGATCATTTAGAGCACAAGGGGGCTTTGGCGGACTTGGGGGCAAGTGTAAGCTTGATGCCTCTTTCTATTGCAAGGCAATTGAACTATCCTCTACTTCCTACTAGGAAGACCATCCAACTAGCGGATCGATCCATTCGATGCCCTAGTGGGGAGCTTGAGGATGTTCCTATCCAAATTGGGAATGTTTTTGTGCCTTGCGATTTTGTGGTGATGGATATTGAAGAGGACCCTCATACTCCCCTTATTCTTGGAAGGGAGGCTTTGAGAACCATGGGGGCGGTGAWCAATTGCAAATCCAACACCATCACTTTGGAGGTAGCCAATGAAAAGGTAGTGTTCGAATTCTCCCGAGCCTTGAAGAAGCCARTGGTGGAAAGGATATGTAAAATTGATCTAGTCGGGTCCGAACTTGAAGAACTTAAGGGTCTAGGAAGGGTGAATGGGTCACCCCGAGACCCTATGATTGAAGTAGTTTTTGGAAATGATTTTGATGAGCCTAAGGCAAAAGGTGATGTGGAAAGGGTGCTTTGTGAAGCACTTATTGAGCACGAAGTGGTGGAGGTATTGTCACTTGAAAGTGACAAGGTCAAGGAGGAGTGTTCTACGCCTCCTCCCGAGGTAAAACTTGAATTGAAACCCCTCCCCCACTCTTTAAAATATGTGTATTTGGATGATGCAAAGCTAAAACCGATCATTGTCAATGCAACCCTAGATGGTCCTTCTTTGGAAAAACTACTTGTTGTTTTAAGAAAATACCAAGGAGCCATAGGGTATAGCATTGAGGATATCAAGGGAATTAGCCCCACAATAGTTATGCATCGCATTGCCCTTGAAAACGAGTATGCCTCCTCGATTGAACCTCAACGCAAACTAAACCCCACCCTTAAGGAGGTGGTGAGGAAAGAGGTTGAGAAATTACGTGATGCGGGGATTAATCTACTCTGTCCTCACAGTAAGTGGGTGAGCCCCGTTCACGTAGTCAAAAGGAGGCATGACGTCGTTAAGGGTGATGATGGGAAGGAAGTGTCCACACGGCGGTCACCGGGTGGAGAATGTGTATTGACTACAGAAAATTAATCAAGCCACCCGGAAGGACATTTCCCCTACCTTTATTATGAATGTTGGAGAGGCTTAGTGGCCTTTCTCACTATTGCTTCCTTGATGGTTATTGTGGGTTCTTTCATATCCCTATTCATCCGATGACCAAGGAAGACGACATTCACATGTCCATTCGCACCTTCGCTCTATCGTAGGATGCCTTTTGGCTTGTGCAATGCTCCGTCCACCTTCCAAGACAATGACCACTATCTTCTCTGACATGTTGGAAAATGAAATTGAAGTATTCATGGATGACTTTAGCTTGGAGGGTCATCTTTTGACTATGCTTGAAAATTTGGAAAGCCTCCAACGTTGCCAAGAGACAAACCTCGTCCTAAATTGGAAAAATGTCATTTTATGGTTGAGGAGGGATTGTTCTTGGGCACAAAGTATCCATGAATGGTATAGAGGTTGACCCGGCCAAGGTGACGGCCATTGAGAAACTCCCTCCACGACCTCGGTGACGAGAGTTAGAGCTTTTTAGGGCACGTCGGTTTCTACCGACGTTTCATAAAAGATTTCTCTCAATTGGCCAAAACCTTGACCAATTTGCTTTCAAAATTGTGATTTGTGTTCGATGAGGCTATGTCTTGGGTCCTTCAACTCTTTGAAAGCGAGCCTTGACAAGCACCCCATTGTGCAAGCTCCGAATTGGAGCTTGCCATTTGAACTAATGTGCGATGCTAGGATTTGTGTGTAGGTGCGTGCTTGCCAAAGGTCTGAGGGAAAGGCTCATGTGATTGCTTATCGAGCAAAACCCTCGACGAAGCTCAACGGAACTACACCACACTGAGAAAAGAGATGTTGGCGGTGGTATTTGCAATGGAGAAATTCCGTCATATCTCGTTTGCAACAAAGTGGTGGTGTACACAGACCACGCTGCGTTCGATATCTCATGTCGAAAAAGATGCTAAGCCTCGCTCATTAGATGGGTGCTCTTGCTCCAAGAGTTCGATTTGGAGTTGCGAGATAAGAGAGGAAAAGAAACTTGGTGGCGAATCACCTTTCAAGGCTACCAAGTGAGTACTTGGATCAACATGGTAAAGGGCCACCCATCGATGAGATTTTAAGGATGACAAATCATGGCAATCTTGCAGGGTTTAAATCCCTTGGTTTCGCGGACTATGCAAATTATTTGGCTCGGGGATTTTGCCTAGTGACATGAGTGGAAGGCAGTGAAGCAGGTTCAAGAAGATGGTCACCGTACTTTTGGATTGACCCCTACTATTCAAGCAATGTGGGGATGGGTTATTTCGGAGATGCATTAAGCATGAAGAGGTCCATTGAGATTTTGAAACATTGCCACATCTTGCTGTGGTGGGGCATGGCGAGCTATGAAGACGGCCTCTAGGTGTTGCAAGCGGATTTTGGTGGCAACATCTACACAAGGATGCCCATTTGTTTGTTAAGCTCTTGTGACCTTGTCAAAGGAAGTAGGTGGAATCACAAGGAGAAATGAGATGCCTCAACATAGGCATTCTTGAAGTTGAGCCATTCGACTTTGGGGCATTGATTTTATGGGCCCATTTCCATATTCATGTGGCAACCAATACATATTGGTTGGCGGTGTTGACTACGTGACTAAATGGATAGAGGCCATACCAGTCGCCACCAATGATCACAAGTATGTCATGAGAATTGTTGAAAAGGTGATTTTTCCGAGGTTCGGGGTCAAGATGTTTTGATTAGTGATGGAGGATCACATTTTTGCAAAGAAACAATTTGAGAAGTTTCGTAGTCAAGTATGGGGTGCATCATAAAGTTGGCTTGCCCTACACCCTCAAACTAAGGTCAAGTTGAGTGTCAAACGAGAAATCAAGAATGTGCTCGAGAGGGTGGTGAACCAAGGAAGAAAGATTGGAAGTCTTAAGTTGGACGATACACTTTGGGGCTTCGAACGGCCTACAAGACACCGATAAGGGCACTCCTTTTCGCCTCGTCTATGGGAAGTCATGCCATCTACCGGTTGAAGCTAGAACACAAGGCACATTGGGCTTGAGAGAATTGAACATGGATTTGACAAAAGCCGGTGAGCAACGCTCTTGAAACCTAAATTGAACTTGAGAATTGAGGCTTGAGGCTTATGAAAATTCCCGCATCTATAAGGAGAGGACGAAAAAGTGGCAGGACCAACATATTATGGCCGGGACTTCAAGGTGGGGGATGAGGTTTGTTGTTCAACTCTCGCCTAAAGCTATTTCCGAAAGCGTCAAGTCAGGTGGTCGCGTCCCTATGCGGTGGTGGACACAAACCAATATGGGTCTTTGAGAGATCAGAGAAAAATGGGAGCGGTTTTGGGTCAATGGGCAACGTTTGAAGCCATATTTAACACAACAAGAGAGCAATGACAAGCTTTGGAGGTGAATCTACCTTGATCCTCCCACCAACGTGTATCGTGAGGTAAGTGAAAGGTAAGTGTGCTACTAGAGACCTACTATACCAAACCAGCTTGATTAATTGTGTATACTTTGGTTAGCGTAGTTGTTTTTTGTGCTTGTGTTTGCAAATTCCGAGAAGGAATTTTCCCTCGAGGGGAAGTGGTTGAGAGAGTGAGAAGTTGTTGCTTTGAAAGTTCCTTAGGTGTTGGGTAAAGAAACAAAGAGGAAATCGGTGAAGTTCAGCTCGGCTCTCACCACGTGGATGTCGCTCCATATTACGGACGATCGCCTCCTTGGGTCGTCTAAGCGCTAGTTTCAGAGAGTGATAGGAGCGACCACGGAGCGACAAGGGAGATAGCGACCAGTTCAGGTCGCTCTAAGAGGTGCTCCCAGGTCGCCCCTATGCTCATTCCAAAGACTTGGAGCGACCGAGGAGCGACTTGTTCAGGTCGCACTCCAGCGGGTGTCCGTCGCTCTTGGCTTTGAAATTGAAGGAAAAAACTACGGGTTTTGGCAGCGAAGCCTCCGGATTTCGAAGCGACGCTCATCGTACTTCTGGAGCGATCAGCTCCTCAGAAGGAGGACCCTGTTCGATTTCTAACGTCATTTCTCTTATTACTCTTTTAACGGTGCTTCACATCCTCTCTTCTTATTTTACCCCACCCCCCTTCATCCTTCTCACTCCTATCATTTCATACACTACACTCTCTACTCATCTCTCTAAAATATCCTCCCTCTCGCTTCATTCATCTACTCCAGTCAAATCTCTTTTCAACCTTCAAAATCTTCAAAACTTTCACCTTCTTTATTAAACATCACTTCAAAACACTAATCTCAGGGGGGGGCTGGTTGCACATTTCGTGGCGTAATTTGATAGGCCCAATCTCTCACATTTGAGGTATTGGATTTCCTTATTTATTTGCATAAAACTTCCACATTTTTAGCCTTGACATTGTTGTTCTTGATATTCTGTAATAGAAATTGTTTAGACTGCATGATTTCTGAAGGTTAGGATTCATAAATTTCAATTTTCATGACTTTGTTCTTGGAGTTTTGAATGAATGGAAATGCGTAGATATGCATGCTTGGTTTTGTTACTCGCATGGTTGTTGAGAGTGTTTCTTTTGTGGATTCGTTGCAGGAATCTTTGTTGTCGGTGTGTGGTTGTTTCATAGATTTCTTGGTTGGTCCCAGCGTTGTAGTAGCGGATTGTGGTTGAAGTTGGTGGTGGGTGATGTTGATTTTGGGAGTTTGGTGCAATTTGGTGTATACTATTGGGATTTTGCTTATTACAATTACTTAATAAACTATAGCCTATCAACCACAAAAAATGGCCTCATTCTTTCAAAACCCCTCTCTGGAGTCGGCTCCCTCCCGAATAGCACAAAAAACCAGCCACCCACAAACCCCGCAGAGCTGCGGGCCCAGTCACCCTCAAGACCCTACCGACCCTTACAAAATACGCTGCCTATGATGAACAAAGGCAAAATACTAAAGATGAGCAAAGCGGATATCCACCCCCACTTATTTACCATAAACAATACATTGTCAACAGTATGGGGTTTTGGAAACCAACCCCAACCAAATTTTCCGTGGGGCTCTTCCCCAATGTCGGCTTTTTCCCCGTTCCTAACATCCCCACCGCTTTGCGAGGGAATAATGAAGAAGCCCCCCCAGAGCCCCCTAGACCTACACAAATGTGTACTATGGATTCCTCGCTTCATTCATCTTTAACAAAAATTCCTCGCTCCATCACAAGTCTCTTTAGGACTTTTTAACAACAACTCATGAGCTATCCTTGCCCCAATTGAATGAATTTGTTTCGGAGGTTTAGTGCGGGATTGTCGAGCAATTTGGCGTTGATTGGGCTCGATGGACTCAATTTTGAGAATGATTGGTGGAAAGACATCTCTGGCATGGGCCAGATCATTATATGTCGACCGGTCCGCAAAACCTCGAAATTTCATTTGGCCCTCCTATTTCATAGAGATGATTCTACTTTTCTTCATCGAAAGAATGAGTGGCAAGTATCCTACGGAAGAGATATACTTGCGTTTTGGAGAGCTGTGAGGCGTATTCCTCAGTATGTCATATAGTCAACACCCGAAG
>SNQN01008620.1:0-28439 GCA_008642245.1 Bassia scoparia | reverse complement strand
TAAAGTAAATATTGATATATTTAAGGGGATTTGTTAAATATTTTATTAGAAAAAAGATAAAATAAAATAAAACTAGTGGCTCACATTCATTCGTAGTGGTGGGCGTTTTTTGAACGACCGTCATAAAGTCATCCATACCTAAGGATAGCGAAACGTGCATCGCTCGTTGGACGTTCGAGTAYGAGAAGATGCATTCTGGGATCCCTTAACCAACTCTCTTGATGGATTTCTGGCTTGAGGCTCTCAATCACTTTGACGATCATCACCATGGAATCAACAACTAAACAAATAATGTTGTTGTGCTTCAAACTTTACTGTTTAAGTTTGTTAGAAATTAAACTACTTCCTAGGTTAGTGGTATATTGTTATTTTTTGAATTGGGGTGTTAAGAGAGCCACTAAGGCGAGAATGAGAATCGTTCTAGAATCTCTTGAAATCGATGAAAAGTTTTAACCACTTGAGCTATCTCTCACTCTCAGGTTATTGGTATATTGTGGCCAGTCTTGTTTATTAGTGAGTTGTTTATTTGTTTACTTATTTGAATGGAAAAATTGTCAACAACCACCCACTATTTTTCCATTTTTGAAAACAACTACCCAGATTGTTTTTTATTGAAAACAACTACCTATATTTTCATTTTTTTTTTTGCGAATCACTACCCACTTTTGGATTTTGGCCCCTCAACACCGTATTGACCACCCCAACGTGGCATTCCAATTGCAAAATCACCTAACTTTGTTGTTTCCCACCTCTAAATCCACCCAACACCCACCAAAACAACTCAACCACCCAAACCTCGTCACACTTAGTTTTTAGCCTTTTCTCATCTTATGCACTCTATTTTGGACATGGTTCTCTCCATACAAGTTGTAGAATCGGGAAAAATAATGAAATAGCTCAAGACCATCACTGGTGACTTTGGAGTTGTTTTTTCATAGTAGTTATGCCCTTCCTGCGAGTTTTTCAAATTCTGAAAAGTGGTAGTGATTCACAAATCAAACCATAAAAGTGGGTAATTGTTTTAAATAAAAACATCGGTGGTAGTGTTTTCAAACAGTGCACAAAAAAGTGGTACTGTTTAGACAATTTATCCTATTTGAATCAGAATCTAGTTAGGTCAGTGTTAGTGGTTTATGGTCCATGATGTTAGGAGTGTCGTTATTATCTCCCTTTAAATTTGCGGTTTGTTATTGTTTTGCATTTGTTATCGGAATGCCTCTGACATGATCCATACTATTATTACGTGGATTGGGATCCATTAGAGTTCTCAGAAACTCTAGGGGTAGATTTCCCTGAATCTAAATCATTTGAAAAAATCCAAATTGTTTGAGGTTTCGTGTACAATTCCAAATACAAATGTACGTGGGACCATACAAATTATAAAAGGAAAGCAAAATGAACTAACATTAGGGAAATTCTTTATACCCATAGAGTTCTTGGGATATTTACGTGATCTGAATCTAAGCTATAATTTGGACGTTATCTTCCAATCTGCTTCGCATTACAAAATCTATAATCTTCAATCAACGCACGTAAACTAATAGGCCAAGCCAATTTAATTTAAGCCTGCGGCTATGTTCAATTTGTTAATATAATATAATAAGTGTGTACTTGATTGTAGTAAACGTAAATCAGCCTTCATCCCTGCACTGATAATAATGTTTTGTATTGCCAAAGATACTAATAGCTAGTGTGTTTATCAATGCATGTATGAGTTTATATATTATAATAATAAATATACAGTTTTCGTATTGTTCGTCCTATGGGTACCATGTTAAGATAAAACAAATATTTCTTACAAATATTTTGATTCATCAAATCAATCACCATAGGAATTAATCGTCTACAATGGCTCCGGATATATAAAAATCAGTGTGCCTACCTACCATACTTTAATTCAAAAGATACCTTTAATCAAGATAATTAATATCGCTTAAAATATATGCTCACCATTACCAAATATATTATAAGACCTGTTGTCCTCTTCAAAATAAATAATCCTAATAAACCTGAACTATCCCTTGGTATTAACTTGTGCCGCATTGTGCAAAATAACATTCACGCAAATACAAGATAATAATATATCCCAAAATCTAACCTCCGACCACCAGATATGTATACTTATATATCAAATTAGTTAGATAGTCTAATTCTTTAATAAAGAAATTGCAGACCCTTACAAGGGAAAACTATAATTATAAATAATGTATTTTCTCTAACAAATTAGAAAAATTAGATTTTTTTTTTTGATGCAAAAGTTAGTAATGTTTAACAATTATAAACCTTACTCTCTAATAACCCTAATATTATTGCAGTAAGTATTATTGAATTGGTTCTAAAGCCTTTGTTAGGTTATTTGCCACCTGGAGAATGTTTTTTGTTAGGTAAATGTTTTGTGCCGAAATTATTTATCCTTTAATTTGTTTGCTATTAGGTATGTGTAACACTACCAAGAATTTTGGATTGTAACACACAAAAATGAAACATTTTCGACTGACATTACAGTCGCCTAACCTACTTAATTGGTCGTTGAGTAGTCATTGCATAGTCGCCAAAATTGTGCCTAACACACAAAGTAGCCACTACACATCTTGTTTGCGCCACATATAACTTTTTAGCACTAATGGGGTAGACCTGGCAAAAAACTGATCCGAATTCGAAATATCCGATCCGATCGATCCCGATTCGCGGTCCGCATCCGATCCGAAAACTGGGGCTGATCGAATGTTCGCACTCCCGATATCCGATGGGGTCAGTTTCGACTCCGACGCTCTCCGATCCGACAACAACTTGTTTCTGATACTCACTCCCCGATATATCAACCATCCCTGATCGATCCTTGATAGTATCTAATTGCCTAAAAACTAATAAAAATTTAAGTTTTTATCCATCAAATCCTAAAATTATCATCGATCCGCAAAGTATCATGAATGATCCGAATTGTTGGCCCGATCATCCCGAGTGATCGATCGATCGAACACGATCTCGACCCTAACCCGCATGTCCGAAGAATGATCTCGATACATATCGCTTCACCTTCGAATCCGATCGAACGATCCTTGCCAGGCTACTTGAGGGGTTTTGTATCACATAACGGTCACTAAGCAAGTTTAGTAACTTAATATCTCAAAATTTTTAGAAACCATTTTGACGGTCGTTAATTTTTTTTCTAGTAGTGGTATCTCTCTTTTATTAAATTAATTATACTCGAAATATTATCATTATTTATCTCGAATCTAAACAAATAATCCATAACAATTCATACCAATAAAAGTTTCTTTTCAACCTTTTGTATTTCATCTCTTATACTCCATACCTATAGGTAATTTTGTTAGAAACCATCTTTTATAAGGTGGTCTTTGTTACAAACCACCTTTTRTAAGCTTATTTGTCTAAAACCACCTTATGTAGCTTAAGTGTTTGTTGACCACCACACTTGACCGGTCTCCGATGTTGACCTGTCATGTGCCGGTCACGTGACAACTTAAAATTATTTATTATTTTTTTTTTCTTTTTGCCTTTTTTACCCATTTTCCTCCCAAAACCCCTTCATTTTCCCCATTCTATAATTGAACTTGATGACATAAAGGAGGTAATGGAATATTGGTCCACTACTGTTCTGTGTTATGTTTTTGGGACTACACCATCATATCATGTAATGGAGGGCTTCTTAAAGAGGATATGGGGCTCATTGGGTATGACATAGTTTCTCCCGTTGGCAATGATGGTTTTATTGAGCGCGGTTCAAAGATGCTAGAGGTCGATATAGGGTTATGTTTCATCGCTTCACTTTTTATGGGAGACCTTTGATTGTGAGACAATGGAGACCTGATGTGGAGAATAATGAGGATGTAGTTAATCAAATCCCCATTTGAATTCGATTACCTCGCTTGAACTTGAAATACTGGAGTGAATGGTGTATTTTTAAGATTGTAAGTGGGAATGGGAAACCCCTGCAACTCGATCAGGTCACAGCGCGGAAGAAGAGACTTCTCTATGCTCGTGTTCTTATTRAGGTACATATTGATCAAGAATTTCCGGACTCATTCACTTTTTTGAATGAATTGGGAGATGAAATATCTCAACAAGTTTTGTATGATTGAAAGCCAGTGAAATGCACACATGCAATCAATTTGGGCACAAAGTAGATGTTTGCAGGGTTGTGACAAGGCAAGTACGGAAGCCCAACGTACCAATAGTGAATCCGGCTAAAGTGAGTCCTATTGTGGCCAAGGAGAAATCTATGGARGTAAGAGGCAGAACACCTGCTCGACGCCATTCAGCCAGTAGAATGGAAAAAATGAAGGGGTTTTGGGAGGGAAATGGGTAAAAAAAGCAAAAGGAAAAAAATAAATAAATAAATAAATAATAATTTTAAGTTGTCACGTGACCGGCACATGGCATGTCAACGCCGGAGACCGGTCAAGTGTGGTGGTCAACAAACACTTAGGCTACATAAGGTGGTTTTAGATAAATAAGCTTACAAAAGGTAGTTTGTGACAAAGACCACCTTATAAAAGGTGGTTTCTAACCCAAAATTGTCATGCCTATATGATGTGATTTTATAAGTCTAATAAGGATCTATTGCAATGGTAAATCATATTATCTCTGTTGTATTCAACTAATTGTGGTCGAAATATTATTCTTTTCGATCTCGGCTAAAACTTTACAAATGAAAGAACCAACTTGTATTAGCTAATTACAATCATCAAAATACTCTGAATCCACTAATAGCAAGAATGGTGCTTTTAGTGTTCCAACCACCACGACTTCACGAGAAGCGCGCCCCTCCACCAACCACAAGCATTTATAAGACGGTCGAAAATTTCGGTCGACCGAGAGCTAATTTCTTGTTGTGGACATGATTGGATTACTGAAAAACCTATGACTCTTTAAATTACTGCTGAACACAAGGAGTCTACACTAACTACAACTAATAGCTCAGAGGCTGGCCTAAAGCCTCAGGGGGGCAAATGAGGACTTTGGCTTGGCATTGTAGGGGGACTAACACAAAGGGATACAACTCCTCATATTAGGTGGTTAATCAATAAGATTGACCCCGATTCTGTTTTCCTATCTAAAACTAACAGTAGCGTTAACAATCTCATCCCCTGCTTTTCTAAACTAGGCTATATATCCTATTTGTAGTGGTAGTGACTCTTAGGGTTTGGTAGGCGGGCTCTTTATTGCCTRGCAATCTCTCATTTCAACTAGTATTCTGTTCTGTAACAGCAATGTAATTGTAGCTCTTGTTAATGAAGTTGGCTTTTGGTATTATTTGTTCTGTGTGTATGGCTCGCCCTATTTAGAGGAACGAAGAGAGGTGTAGGACTTAATCCACTCACTCTCCCTAAAGTTCTCAGGACCAACAGACTATGTAGTAGGCTTCATCAACCAAATTCAGCATTCCTATTAAAATCTTGAGGGAAATGAGCTTATCCAAGGAGTGAATGATTATTGGAAAATTGTTCCTAATATCACTATTTTGCCTGATTCTTGAACGAAATTCTCACGGTGCAACAATATATCGAGAACCCCCAGATACTATTTATGAAAACTTGGAAAGAGATTATGGCAATATGGTGGTTTAATCTATTTCCTGGATCTTTTGGTCTGAAAATGGATAATCTGGTGTCTAATCTTATTACCATGTTGATCTTAACACAACTTAAACCTTACAACACTAAACAGTCACCAAAAAGTAGAAATACCATATCAAATGGGAGGCTTGGTGGGTTAGAATGTGATAGAAGCAATTTATCAATGAGGGAATGGTAGATATGCTGCATGCTCCTCTTTCTCTTAATTAGGAACTTTGGACATCTCTGCGGAAGTAACGTTTGGTGCTTAGATAGAAAGGTAAACATGGAAAACTTGGGATCCTTTGAAGAGAATACAAGTTTGGCATGATCCAACAAAACTCAAATGATGATAATGGCTCATAAAGGTTTAAAACTTGTACAGAAGGATGGTATCAATAAAGTCATCACAGTTCAAGTTCTATACTGGAGTAAAGGGATAAGGATCGTTGGGATGCCCGGGGAGATAACTGTACCCAAGTATTTCCTCTCAGGAGTTACAAATGTGTGAAACAAGGAAAGGGAGAAATGAAATTAGAGGCATAAAAAAACTCATGACTCATGGCATATATGAGGCTGAATTCTGGTGCTGAGATACTGTGTGAATTACTACTAAGATCTTTTAAGTCTTTCTCTACCACTCGCTGATCTTGAACCTACTTTTCAAAGATCGAGAATCACAAGGATTTTGGTAGGACTGTACCTACTGTTCGTGACACAACATAATCACTAAGTAACCATCTCACATAAAGTGATTAGAGAGGTTGTCTTCTCCATGAAACACTCAGTCCACTGACTTGAATGCAAAATCCCCGCTCCCCCGTGCTTTCATCAGAATAACTGGAAGTTGTAAAAACTGAATATCATCAATGCTGTCATTCGATCTTTTTCTCGGTCTAGATTCATGCTAAGCGGAAGTCAATAAACTCTTCTTTTGCTTAATCAACGGTTTTAATCCTGCAACTGGTTACTGATCAAACCAATATCTAAGCAACATCACTACAAGTTTAATTTTTAATGTTCTTGTAGGAGAATGAAAGAGGTATGAATGACTTGATAGGCTGAATTTCAATTAAATGCCTTTGTCCCTAAAAAGGTTTATGTTACCTAATGCATCTTACATAAATTGTTGACAATTCAAGAAGAAGAAATTGGAAAATTAGGAACTATCTAAAGATTGATCTAACGGCCTTATGATAGGATCAATTGATTTTCTTTTAGGATGTTTCTTAATGCTATGAAGTTCCTGATTCTGATAAGTGGATTAAACAATGTGTCTATGGTTGTTATCTTAGGTGTTCCTGATTCATGATCCCATGTCAACAGACTTTTCAACCCAGGTTGGGCTTGGGCGAAGGTGATCCCTCTCACCCTATATTTTCTTTTGTATTGAGGTGCTCTAAAGGAAATTTGACCTAGCT
The DNA here is from genome assembly GCA_008642245.1 of Bassia scoparia. NCBI lineage: Eukaryota > Viridiplantae > Streptophyta > Magnoliopsida > Caryophyllales > Amaranthaceae > Bassia > Bassia scoparia. Next base: position 21,439 of record SNQN01008620.1, on the reverse strand, counting down.
TAAAGAGAAAGTTCTATTTGCTGCTGTTCTTTTGGCCATAGCACTGCAACAAATAGTCATTTGTTGCAGGCTCATTTGCTTGGTTCAAAACAAGCAATGAGCCTAATTAATCCAAGCAAATCGAGATGTTTTTTCTACTAGTGTGAAGGGATATTCAAAGGTAAAATCAACAGTAACAATGAAGCAATCAATCACTTGTTTTGCGGACGATGTTCTCCTTCGCTCTCAAGTAAAGAGAGAGTTGTACACAATGAAGGCAATTAAATTTTTGTGAACTTCTGCAGTACTCTCTGTGATGAGCTTGTGACTTCAGGAGTCTCATATTCTTTTTCAGTCCTAGACATTGACCAAACTACAAAAGGATTCACTTAAGAATGCTTGGGAGTCCTCTGTTGCTAACAAATTGGGATTTATTCTTGGGATGCCCATGGATGTTGATGGAATAACATCAAACACTATCTACAAGGATAAATCTAGATAAAAACAGCAGACATAACTTCTTTGAAAATATTCATTAAGTCAAACTGGGGAAGGCTACTTTTGTTCAAACTCATCCTAATACTTTGTTGCACAATAATGACAGTCTACCTCTTCCCCAAGAAAGGTTATGAAGAATTGAGCTCTCTCCTTTTAAACTTCTATTGGCCAAGAGTGGTGATCAAAGAGGCATGCATTAGGATTAGAAGATCCTCCAACAGGAAAAGCTATATGTGAAGGCATAGGTTTAGGAAATATTGAACTATGATATGTTGCTATCATTGAAAAACAGGCTTGGAGAATTCATAGTCAACCCAAAAACCTTATGTGCAGAGTCATGAGATCAAAATGTAAAAGATCCTTCATCACAATGCAGGAGAGAAAATTRTCCTCTGCTGCTTTCTTTTGTGCCAGAAGTATTGCTAAAGGAGCTAATCTGTTGAGGGATGGTTGGATCTATTGAGTTGGAAATGGAAAGAGTATTGACATTTGTCAACATATATTAGTTGATAATGATTTGATAGAATTCCGGAATCATCAACAACATAATCCTCAGAGGCCTAAATGGGTTGCARAACTAATTACTAGTCAGAGATAATGGAACCTAAATATGGTCTGGAACCTTTTTAACCCCTTCAATGAGAAAAAGATTTTGGCTGCGCTACCCACCTCTTGGTAGAAGACACAAAAGATTACCTTGAATGGAAGAATACTGCCAATGGAGTTTACACTATAAAATCAGGTTACAATTGGCTCCTATAAAAAGGGAAATGGAAAATAGAACGCACATTTATGTGAATTTTTGGAATTAAAGCAGGTATGGAAATGTAGGATGATAGAAAAATGGAAATGGTTTATTTGGAGATGTGTGCACAACTGCCCTGCAACCGCGGATAACCTCGGAAAGGGAGGGGTTAGAGTCAATACAAAATATTGCTATTGCTAGGAGGAGGAGACGATTAATCATATTTTGAAGGAGTGTGAGTTCGTCAAACAYATTTGGCCAGCCTYAGTGTTGGGTCTCAAGTTTCCCCCAGATCATGGTATCAATTTCAGTGAGTGGTTTCAAAATTATTTATTTTTCTTATTAGGCATCCGGATAATGCCTAGGTTTTCTTGGTTGTTACGGCTGACCCTGTGATGCTATAGGAATGATATAATTTTTAGGGGAGGAACTCTTAATCCTCTTCAGACTATGCAGCAGATCCTACCTGAGGTTAAACATTGGGGGTCAGGTCTTTGAAGGTAACTTCAGGATGAAGAAAACGAGGATGRATATGTTGGCAGTTCAATAACAACATTTCTGGTCTCGTGGGCAAAATCTTAAAGACAACAATCACAAGCTACTCATGGATGGAGCCTGAAAAATCAAGAAGCATGACAAATGGCGAGCTGCGGTAGGATGGTGCATTTTTTAACGCAATCAAATTCACTCTAAAAAAGGAATGAGATTTTTCGCCTCTTCCCCCTTGCAAGCTGAAGCAATGGCGCTCCTAGACGGTCTGAAGGAAACTAGGAAGATTACTAATGAAGTTGAAGTTCTAATTGACTCGGTTGAGATTATTAAGGCTCTTCATCAACCACTGGAAGCACGGAGAGAATGCAAGAATATCCTTGAAGACATTTATGATCTATGTTGTAATTGTTTTATTTCTACCAGAATTAGTAAAGTCCCTCGTAGTGTAGTTCATATGGTCCATGTACTGGCTAACAAGGCTAGGAAAGGAGCCATCTAATGTGTGTGTCTGTTTTTTCCTACCAAAAAAAACCGTAAATAGTACCCATGTGACTTTATGGTTGTTCGATTCGGTTGTACCTAGCTAGGACTCTAGGATCGAGCTCAGCCTACATCTAGTCATCTACCATGGGCAATTCGGCTCAATAGGATGAGAAAATACACGCGAAAATCAACCCAAATTCACAAGAGAATTCATCGAACATGTCTTCTTCTATCCACTTTCTTCCACCAACTCATCTCTTCCCTCTATTTTCACCCCCACCAAAAATCCTAATTTCATCTCTTCCCCATCTTCACCCCACTTTAAACTCCCTTCAATTCAACAAACCCATTTCAATTCACCTCTCAAAACCCCCAATTCCTTCTTATTCAACCCATTAAAGCCCTTAAACAGTTTCGTTTGCAGGAGTCTCAAAGATGACCAAAACGGAGTTTCCGCCGAAAAGCGGTGGGAGACGACAGCGGTGACGTGATGGAGATGGCGATAACAGGGAGAAAGAGAATTCTTCAAGTTCGTTGCCTGAGTGGTTGAATGTCACTACTGTGATGCCAAACAGTTTTTCTGCTATTGCGATTTCGCTTGCTTTTAGGTCGTTCATTGCTGAACCTCGATATATTCCTTCTTGTCTATGTATCCTACATTGATGTTGGTGATCGACTTGTAGCTGAAAAGGTGAGTTTTTTTTTTTTTTTACTAATTTATTTGTCTTCTATAAATTTGAGCTCTAATTTTGTGTTTTGTTTGCTGTTCTAAAAATTTGGCTGTTTGTTGGTTGATTGATGAAATTTACTATCACTGATGTTATGTTCCCTGTATTGCTGATGTTATGATGATTGGTTTAATGTTAGATTTTGTGGGTTTGCTTAGTAGTGTGTTTGTCCTGCTAATTATTTTTTGAAAGAGCTATGTGGTGAGGATTCTGTCAGTGTATGTTCAATTGCATTTCTTGCATACTTAATTCTGCATTGGACCAAATTGTAAAGACTGGAAGTTTAGCTTGTGCTGACATTTGAACATATGAAATATAAAGCAGCATGTTTAGTCCTTAAAAGATGGGGAAATCAGTTTTTGGTTCGTCGTTATTACCGGGTAAAAGCAATTTGTAGAATGCTTTGAGGTAAAGAGCTGGACAACCATGTAAGTATGTGACCAACCCTTATGGTTGATTCCTATACGATAGATGAAAATATACTGTATTAGTATTAGGAGATTGATTGTAAGAAGCTTGCTGTGGTCAAATGATGTGTGTTAAAGGAACACAGGATGAGGAGTCTATGCTTTTCAAGTACATAGTTAGGCTTGTGTCTTATTTGTTCTTTAGAGGCAATCAAGGCTACAATTGGCCCTAGAAGGAATTTGAAGTTCTTTTGGTAAAATGTCATTATTTTGGTAGAAGAAATTGATATGCATCCATGTCAACAAGATTCGTTAGGAAATTTTAGGTCTGATGTGATCAATGTTTTTGTAGGCAACAAAAGACTGAGGAGCGAGGACCATTAGTGATCCTAGAAAGAGAGTTTTGTTAGTGTAGACTCTATCTATGATATTATATTAAGTTTCTTCTGGAAGTTGAGGTTGAACCTTAATAGATTTGAATCATTGTATTTTTGGGGCATAACTTTGGAAAACTTTGGGTCTGCCCTAGTGCCCTACTATCTATCATGGAGGCTGGTTGCCCTCCTTTCTATTATTTTGGCATTTTATCGTCATCATTTGGTGGGATTTCAATTTTTTACATTGTCTTGGATCTTTTGACCCTCTTTGAGTTTTGGTAGGGTTAGAATGTGTAGGATTTAAGCTCTGTCACATTTTTAGGGCTCATTATGCTGCTGTAGACAATAAATTTCCTTTAGGCCATTTTGATTCTTTGCCGTTCCCATTCTTACCTTGTTTCAGAGGATCCATGTCCAATTTCTAACACGAAAAACGATGAATATAGTGCCTTTTGTACATGCTTAACTAATATAAAGACCCATGGGGCTATGTTGCTTTCGGGCTTTCGGCAGCCTTGTGCCCTCTTTTGCACCTTTTCATTTGTCAGTGCCATGATAAATGAACCAATGACTAATTTTTCAAATGCATGGATTATTCAATTTTTTCCATTTTGGGAGGCTGTTCAGGGCCGTCTTATTTCCACCCCATTTTTGCCCTGCATGCCAAAGATCAGACTGAGAGGCCCTCATCTTGTTTCAAGTACCAACGACTAGTGGCCTGTGCAGCTGTATTACATTTTCGACACTACGTTTGAAGACACCGACACTGTTCCCTGTTGCTCATGACTATGGCTTGGGACTTGGTCCTAACAAGAAAAGAGTAGTGGTCTTGGGCTCTTGGCTGCTAAGTGGGAAGGGTCAAGAGGTAGTAATAAAAATGGATAATGGGAGTGAAATCTACAAGGTATCATTATTTTAAGATGAAGCAATATATGTATCAATTCAATTGCACAAGGCCCATAATTTAACAAATCTACACTCTCTGTGTGCTCAGATGTTCATATTTGTTCATGATAATCTCTCTCTTGCTCTCGCTCTCCCCTCTCTCTCTGTCTCTCTCTCAGTGTGTTGTACACTTGTGATGCATATTATTTGGATTCTGGCCTGGGTTACGATCTGAAGTTTTTAGCTATACTTCATATTAGTGTGTTTTGCTTGCGTCAATTTAGAGCTCCTTTTTGTACAGATCATATAATGGATATTTGTTCTAGAGATTTCCAGGTGACGTACTATTTTCGGAAGCCTTGTCCAAATGACATTGTAATATTCAAGAGCCCACCAGTTCTCCAAGATGTAGGTTATACAATATGACGTTTTCATCAAACGAGTTGTTGCAAAAGCTGGTGATACTTGTGAGGTAAGATCTTTGCCCATTAAAATGCCTTTTTCCTTGTGCATACTCTTTGAAGTCAAGCAAATCTTTGTAGTTAAACTCAATAAAGGAAGAACTAATTACTATTTAAGAGGATGAACTGTTTGGTGGAAGCTAAGAATGCAGTGTGAATTTTAAAGATCTTTCATGCCTAAGAATTGTTCTTACATCTACTTGTTCTCACACCTGCCTATCTGAAATCRRTAGTGTGACTGCTTAAGAATTGCACTGTCTGGGCCTCTGGGAWGGGCGGTGATTTTTGTTGAAAGTGAAGTAGACACATAAGGACGTTCTCTTTGGCTATATATGTGATATGAGTCCCTCTTATCTAGATTTATGCAAGAAAAGGTTGCATCAAACAACAGTTTGTCCTCAACTTCACAATCAATATCTTTGCTGCAGGTGCGAGATGGAAAATTGGTTGTAAATGGAGTTGTAAAGGATGAAGCTTACATTTATGAATCTCCTTCCTATAACATGAGTCCAGTAGTAAGTCATCTCTCCTTATGTCCGRCAAYCTTGTACCCTCTCTAATGAYAACATGTGAACTGATTCTGCAGCCCTCTTATGGATATTCTAATTTGTGCAGCGTGTGCCAGAGAACTCTGTTTTTGTGATGGGTGACAATCGCAATAATAGCTATGATTCCCATGTTTGGTATTACTCTTTCAATATCTATACTGCAACATTTTGCCATGATATAACTATGTAAAATTCCAACCAGCAAGTCTTTTTATAGTCTGTTTTATAACATGTTACTGATTTATTTAGGGGTCCCCTTCCTGCCAAGAACATTATCGGAAGATCACTTTTCCGGTATTGGCCTCCAAATAGGATCGGAAGTACAGTTCTTCCACAGGGATGTGCCATTGAAAAACAGGAAAGCACTTCACCAGCATCATAAGGCGAGCAAAGTCTCTTGCTAATCCAGAAGTGCTCTAAAGKGTGCAGCAGCTCCACCCTGATCTTTTAYCATYCATCCACTCTTCTTCAGCCCCTATGAAGAGGTAGGTTTCTTGACAGTATAGTAGAGGTCAGAAGGGGTAGAGATTGTTGGTGGCAATATGGTGGGGCACGTTAGCTGACGCTGATCTAAACGCAGGTCRGCAGGTTGTAGATTGAACCATTAATGCCTTAATGGTGATCATTCTAAGCCATGTTTCGGCATTTGACACTTCTCATTAATTCTTTCAGCAATTTTGTAATAGGGTAATGTAAGACTAGTATTCTGATCAAAATAATTAYTGCATTGCTTGAAACCTATTATGCAATGTCTTGCTTTCAATATATGTTGAATTATATTTTAATCATAAGTACATGTTTGCTGTTATGTAACCAACATTGTTGAACCTGTCTTCTGAGTCTACCGCCACTTACAAGAGTTTTCTGCAAGTTTGACRGTATGTGTGGTGTGGGAGCTTATGTTGAACAAGCACCTCATATGTCGACGATGCTTAGTCTTCACCAACTTGCCCATTACTTCTCCTCGCATTCTGATCTCAAAATCYAATATCAGCGGAACACCTTTAGCCTTATCGGACACCACAATGCCAGGGCCAGCTCCATACAAGGGGACCTTGCTTCCTTCGACGTTTATAAGTACTGTTTGCCAACTCTTTTTGGGTTGATAGTACGGCTCCAACTATACATAAATTGTTGGAAACTCTCGTCAAATTATTGTCAATTAACAAACTTATACCAGTAATAATTACGAGTATTTACAAAGAAGTGATGCGAGTGAAAAGTAWATCTCACTTGTCCGGAAGCAATGGTGAGGTCGTAGTAACGAAGGATGAAAGTTGAGCCGCTGACATGAATGCCGAAGAAAGTAGCAGGGTTATGCACTGTCATCTTAAGTGAACAATTTGTTGACAATATTTTCGTTGGTACTCCTGTTAGGTCTGTTCCTTCACTAAAATAGAAATCATTAACGGCGACATCCTACATTATTCATTGAAAATTATTAGGATATATTTCTCCGTATCAAAATGTATAGACGCACCCAAAAATGATTACAATAATTTTGATACGRAGGAAAATAAATAATCTTTCAAATWGGAATAATAACAATACAAGCATGCATGAATTAAAACATGTACCTTGATGAAAACTTGAGCTCTAAAATGCTTGCTAGCACCCCAAACAACAAAACAAGCTACCAAAAAAACCAACCCTAAAATCATCATTCCCAAAAAAACCTTACAACTCCATGACAACTCTTCCATCTCCTCATCTCTCCACCAATTCACATACACATCTCCCTCTCCCTCTCCCTCCCCCTCCCCCTCCCCCTCCTCAAGGCGACGCCCCGATAACAGCCGAATTCTCTCCCTATCTCTCCTCTTACGCCGATACCCTTGGGCCCCACTCACACGACTCGCGGCTGACAACCTCGTCTGGCGGCTAAATAGAGAAAGTGGCGACACCGAGTGGGTTGCGGTGGCCGAGGCCGCCGTTGATGACTTGTCCTCCTCATGAGAGTCACTTGATGGGCTCTGCACGTAGTAGACTACCCTAGGAGGCTTAGGTGATAACCCCGGTGATGAAGTTCCTAAGCTTGTGATATCAGATTCTGACTTTGCATGCATCATCTTCTCTTAGTTGTATTTTGTCAAATTGCTTGCATGAAAATCAACAAATTAAATTCTATGATATCAATGATTATTGTTCTGCAACCTAGATAATCACACGAAATGATTAATTTTGATTCTTGTATCTGACTCCACTAATGAGACTAAAACTTCGATTGATTGATTCAATAAAAGATTAGCGGTCGATTTAAGATGAAGTGTGTTTGATATTTGATGAGTGAAAATTTTAATAACAAGGTTTTTAAACTAAACTTACATTACTATTATGTAATCTCTAGTTTTTTGCTTCTTGAATTGAACATGAATCATTATTTTATGATCTGATGAAACGCTCTAATTGTTGACTGATTTGTATAACCGATAAATTTGGGAGGTTTAATCACTTTTCATTTCCATAATATTTGCTGAATTTGGGGGCATTTTTGTGGAATAGGAAATGGAAAGCATGCTCAAATCACATAAAATGACATGTTTTGCTGGTGCATTTATGAGGTGTAGAATCATATGAGATGTTTTCACATGTGATTTAATTTTGTATATAATTCTTTATGAATTATAATATGATAGAATAGAAATAAATAAGTCCAAATCTTTATTTTTATTAAACTAGCCTAATTTGCACACGATAAGTAGTCATTTTTGTAAATGAATGTAAAGTTCAAATGTTGAAAACATCTACTTTTGATTCATAAATTTAAATTAAAAAAAATTTGACACAATGACATAATGATAAACATAATGATTTGGTAAATACCAGAAGAATGAATAGAGATTCACCAAAAAAATAAATAAATAAATTACAAAATTGAATAAAATTAATTGATAATACATGTAACATTGTACGGAAAAATTTATAACAATATTTTAAAAGTAAAATACTCCCTCCGTTCCATATAATTATGTGCACTTTCTCCATTTGGTTGTTCCATAATGATTTGTGCATTGTGCTTTACTCCATTTTTTAACATGTTTTTATTATTTTTTAATAGGATGGACCTACCACTTTCTTTTACTTTACCTTACTTTCCCCCTTTACACATTCTCTCTTCGATCTATTTTTTGTTTGTTGACCCAACTTTCATTATAATATATTAGTCTTAGTTTTTCCCCCAAATAGTTAATGCACAAAACAATATGAAATAGAGGGAGTACATAAGAAGAAAAATACCTATTAAAATTGAAAGGAGAGAAAAAAGAGTGAAAAAAATTACTTGATGGTAGAATTAAAGAAGGCAATGTTGGTCTTTATGAATAGAGGTGATCAATTACATTATTAACTTTTTGTATTTAATTAAGGAATTTATTGATTAATTAGTTTGTTGATTGATTTATTATTAATTTATTTAAAGTTTTAATTGATTTTTGAGATTTTTTCTCAAGTACCTCTAAGGTATAGCTTAATAACTCACGTACCCCCAATTTTAAAAAACGCCTCATGTACTCCCGAGGTCAGAGAAAATAGCTCATACACCCTTATTTTATGAAAAAGCTAACATCGTATGTTTTTCCTCAATTAATCCCTAATTCATCAACTATATATGTTCAACCAATGATTACCACCGTACCCTGCAACTACCGCCAATTTTCCTCTCTCACCATCACAACAATCAGACACCTCCTCTATTAGCCACCGCATAGAATTTGCTTCGATTTTTTTGCTTCGAATTTAATTAGTTGCGATTTTTGTTGCAATTTTCTGAGTTCTATTGTTGCATTTTTTTGGGGTATTTTTTCTTGATTTCTTTGGGGGGTTTTTTGTATCACTTTTTTGGGATTTCTAATTTCTGATTTTTGTTTTTTTTTTTTTCTTAGCTTGAATCTTAAATTTTGATCTGAGTTGAAGATGAATTAGGAAGAAGGAAGAGATAGAAGTGATTTGTGTGGTTAGAGAAGGTGTGTGCTGCACGTCGTGGGGTGGTGTGTGGGTGGTGCGAGGTGGCTTTGGGTGTTTGTGGCTGCTAGGAGAGATCGAGAGAGGAGGGATGAACATAGATGGTTTTTTTTGGAGAGAGAATGAATTATAGTGTCATTAGTTGAATTAGAGGTTAATTATGTCAAAAACTAACAGACAACGTTGTTAGCTTTTCTGAAACTTGGGGGGTATATGGGCTATTTATCTAAACCTCATAGGGTACTTGAGTAAAAATCCTTTGATTTTTTTTTTATTTTGAAAGTTAAATTAATTGGTTGGTTGATTGAATCTTTTAATGGGCTAAGGGCTTCAATTAAGGATTGATTTTTTTTTTCTTAAAGAATCGATTAAGGTTAATTTGAACTTTTGATTGATTGGGGACAAATTGATCTTAAGATTTCTTAAAATCAAGAGTCAAACTCTAACCGCCTGAGTTAAATCTACTCTCAGCGTATGATATAATGAGCATTGATCAACCACTTAGCCTAGTGTACAAACATAAGCTAATCTAATGGATCGGAAAACGTTTATTTTGTTTACCTACGTCACCAAATAAATTACTCACCGCTAAATGTCTAAATGTTCGATAATCCATCATCATCCTCAAGGTATGGGAGAAATTTTGTTTGAAATCGAGCAGGGTCATCGAAACGTCATTTTTTGTTCGTAAACATGGATTACACTCTGTACAACACGAAAATGAGGTCTCCGAAAAATTTTAGGAAATATTGTAGAAATTTTCACCATGAGTTCCCACAAACATATAACAATGCCATAAAAAATTTGGGGACAAAACGAGGAGATTGGATGGGGTTTCTGAGATCGCAAGCAAATTTCGAGAAAAAAGCGACAAAACGTCGAAACACTTGTGGAAGGCACGAAACTTAGTATTTGGGGCCGAAACTCTAGGAATAGTCATCTCTTGTCACCCTCAAGGTGTGGAAGAAATTTTGGGCAAAAACCAAGTCGGGTCACCGTGACGTCTTTTTTGGCCGAAAAACGTGGGTTACATCACGAAAATGAGGTATCCGAAAAATTTTTAGAAATATTCCCGAAATTTTTACCATGAGTTCCTACAAACATATAATGGTTCCATGACAAATTTGGTACCAAACCGATGAAATTTGATGAAGTTTCAGAGGCCGCAAGCAAAATTTCGAGAAAAATTGACAAAACGTTAAAATGACCTTGGGAGGCACGACACTCAGTATTTGGGGCAGAAACTCTTAGTATAGTCATCCCTCATCACACTCAAGTTGTAAGAGAAATTATGGGCAAAACGACCCAGGTTACCGAAACGTCGTTTTTTGGTCGAAAAACGTAGATTATACATCACGAAAAATTGCCAAAATTTTTACCCTAGGTTTCCACGACCATATATTGATTCCAGGAAAAAATTTGGGCCAAATAAAGGAGATTTGATGGGGTTTCTGAGGCCCAAGCCAAATTTTAGGAAAAAGCGACAAAACCTTGAAACGCCCGTGGGAGGCAAGAAACTCGATATTTTAGGCCGAAACTCTAGGAATTTTCATCCCTCATCACCCTCAAGGTGTGGAGAATTCGGGGTAAAATCGAGTCAGGTCACCAAGACAACGTTTTTTGGCCGAAAAATGTTGATTATATACATCACGAATATGAGGCCTCTGGAAAATTTTCGAAAAAATTGCCGAAATATTTACCATGGGTTCCCACAACAATATAATGATTCCAGGCAAATTTTCGAGCCGAAATAAAGAGATTTGATGGGGTTTCAGAGGCCGCAATCCAAATTCGAAAAAACTACAAAATGCCCTTGGGAGGCACGACACTCGGTATTTGGGGCCGAAACTCTCAGAGTAATAATCCCTCATCACCCTTAAGGCGTAGGAGAAATTCTGATTAAAACCGATCTGGGACACCGAGAAGTCGTTTTTTTGCCAAAAAACGCGGAATACCGAAATTTGGCCATCACGAAAATGAGGTCTGCGAAATTAAGCTAGGTCATCGAGACGTCATTTTTTAGCCGAAAAAGTGGATATCATGAAAATGAGGTTTTTGGATAATTTTCGAAATTTTTACGATGTTTTCCCACAACTATATATTAATGCTGGGTAAAATTTGGGAACAAAAGGATGAGATTTGTTGGCGTTTCGGAGGCCGCAAGTCAAATTTCTAGAAAAAGCGACAAAAAATCGAAACTCCTGTGGAAGGCACGACACTCAATATTTGGGGCCGAAACTCTTGAAATAGTCATCCCTCATCACCCCCGGAGATGTGGGAGACATTCTAGGCAAAACCAAGCCAGGTCACCGAGACGTCGTTTCTTAGCCGAAAAACGTGGATTATATATCATGAAAATGAGATTTTCGGATAATTTTCAAAAATTTTAGCATGGGTTCCCACAACCATATATTGATGCTAGGCAAATTGTAGGACCAAAAGGAGGAGATTTGATGGCGTTTCGGATGCCGCAAGCCAAATTTCGAGAAAAAGCGACAAAACATCAAGAAGCCCGTGGGAAGCACAACACTCGATAATTGGGGTCGAAACTCTAGGAATAGTAATCCTCATCACCCTCAAGGTTTTGGAGAAATACTGGGGAAAACCGAGCCGGCTCACCGATGTCATTTTTTGGTCACAAAAAGTGGATTATACATCACGAAAACTAGGCCTCCGAAAATTGTCAGAAAAATTGCCGAATTATTTATCATGTGTTCCAACAACCATATTACGATACCAAACAAAATTTCTGGCCAAAATGAGGAGATTTGATTAAAAGTTTGTTGCCTTATTAAAATCGTTAAAATGAAGATTGGACAAGTCAAATAAACCAAACAGGAACCATATATATTAGTATTTTACCGTACTTAATATAAACAATGACAAAGAATAACATTGTTGATAAATTAATTAAGAACGATAGAGTAAATTAACAAGAACCAAAATGTAATCTTCCAATTATACTGACAATATAATACAAACAACTAAGAATCAGGGAAAGATCTAATTACATTTCAAGAAACATTCCTATCAATCCTAAGTTCTAAATGTCATTTAAACAGATTATAAAAATTTTAAAATAAAATTACATACTTCAAAATCGTAAAATAGGGTCACATGTAACAGTTCGACATTCTATGGTAAAACATCATCATGACTGGGACATTCCACGTCGCTAGCATCAAAGGGATGAATCTCCCCGTAAGCAATATCAAGTACCTAACATCAATGAATACGAGAACACTATCAAGCTAGTTATCAAAGTAATAAAACTAACAAGATTCCAGAGTACCAAGAGAGAACAAATCCATAAATCATTACCCCGACAGCGCCAAAACCACCATCACCACTTAATCGGTCATCAACACACGCCTTTCTTATTTGTACATTGGTCCAAACCTTTAACCTAGGACGTGTCCCCCAATGGATTGCATTTCGTTTTAAACGATCCAAATAAAAAATCTGCCAAACATTAAAAAAATATTAAAACAGGCAAATCAAATATAAAGAATGGAAATACCATACTTACAGCTAGAAATAGTGTGCAACCACCACACCCACCAACAGTATTAAACCTAGATGCAAATCTTGTTACACTAGCCATTAATTTGTCCAATACCAAACCACACCAATCGTACATTTTTGCATCAATTGCACAGGATAAAGCCGGTAGCATTTTCTTAGAGAAACGACTACATTGAGTTGGACAGAGAACCATATTGAGTGCGGCTAACAAAAACAAAGTTTTAAACTCGTAAACTTCATGAAGGTCAAAATCAGACACCAACCGATCTAACACTCCTTGAGTGACAGAAAATCCCTTGTCACTACTTTCTTGGAACGACCTTCACCCCTATTCCAAACTTGGCCATATTTGTTTTCAAGTTCAACAAGCTTAGCGTAGGATTCATCTGAATCAAAATGAGAATGAACAGGATTAACACCTTTGGGCAAACCTAGAACCCATCTTACCTGATTCGATGTGAGCCTAAATCCCACACTACCTACGTTCAACCTTTCATTCTCAGGATCGATCCTACTCATCAACCAGTAACAAAGAGCCCTAGGCAGCTTAATATTTACCACATGCAACAAGCCACCAAAGCCCATCTCAATAACCCATCCTTTCTTCCGATCATCGAAACAACTAATCAATTTCCCTAGTTCTTCAACTTTACAAATAACATTCGCTGGGCTGCATAAAAATAGGTACATGAACATCAATAAAAAGAACAAAAGAAACAACACCACAAAACTATCAAGATATAAACCAAATATATTGGGAGAAGGAGAAGGAGAAAGAGACAGAGAGAACGAACTTTGAGCACATCACCGGATGCTTTTACAATATCCCCGATTGTAGATAAACAATCCTACACAACGGGGATAATGGGAATTCAACATCTAACACTCATAGCAGTAGAATTTACAGATTACCAGAAAAGAAAGTCAATACCTCCGAACTATTAACATTAGAAGAGCTACCAACAGTCCTATTTCGTTGCCAAATGAGAATTCAAATTCAAACCAAATCCATTAGCAGAAACCAGCTAAGTAATTAAACAAAAAAGTAGTTGTTATGCAAATAATGAAAACCTTGAACCCAACAGCAGGAAGATTGCAATGAGAAGTTGCAGTATCATTAGATGAAATTGGATCACCAGGGTTGGTATCGGCCACCTCATATGGCACATTGAGGTCAATTGAACAAGCTACATGACCACATCCGGTACTACTGGCCATAATCAAAATCAAAAGAAGCACTGCACGATGAATACCGTTCAATTACAGGATACACAAGTAACACAACTGCAAAAAATTTAAAAAAAATATATAAAAATCAAACACAGTAGATGAATAACAAAAACAATCTCAGGTAACAGTTCCCAGTAAATTTCAAGAAAAATTAAGTGAACAATTTATAGATAAACAAATAGTATTAAATATGCGTGGATTTAAATGGGAAATCATTGGTTATCTGGGTGATGAACCCAAAAAAGTTATCTCAATATTTGGTGGAAGTTGTTTAATTATATTATCAATAGAGTGAATTTAATTACCAAAATGGTATAAAGAATTTGTTTTCTCCAAAAAAAATGGTAAAAATGAGTTTCAGCTGCAAATAATCAAAAAGAGGTGAAATACGACAATTTTTGTTTTGAAGAAAAACAATTTTCATGGAAAAAAATTTTTTAGGAAAAACATAACACTACTAGTCTACAGAGTATATGATATTATTGGTGAATAATACTCTCCTCGCGTGAGTTGCACAAGCTAGCAAGATGTTAGCACAGCGTAGTTCATTCTTAGCTGGTATTTATGCAATGCCTTAGTGCATTTTTGTTGTAAGAGATATGTATATATATGTGTTGATACTCATTGTATCAATACTGATTTTTACTAATGCAAATAATATTTCTCTCATTCTCTCTTTCTTTCTATTCAAGAAACAAAAAATCATCACAAATATGCTAGCTTACTGTTGTATTCAATCTTCATCTCTCAAATGATCATGATCAAACACAGTATGATTGTTACTTTCATCATGGTATCAGAGCCTTCTGATAATCGATCATACACTTGAAGATTAACCTGTTGATTTCTTCGCTCAAGATTGTTCGTTGTTAATGGTTTCGGTTGATTGACTCTGTTTTCTTCGTTTTTTGATCGATTGTGCTCTTTTCTTTGCATTGACGATACGAATTGGCGATTGCTTCTGATGATGCTGAAGGATTGCTTCTGATTGATATTGTTTTGTTTCGCAATCGTTTCCAGTGAGATAAGTGCTGTCTCTTTTCCCTTGATGATTACATTTTCTTCTGAAATTGCTTAATTGCTTCCTGAAATTGCTTCCTTCTTCAATTTTCTTCTCTATTCTGTCAAATTTTTTTTTGATTACTTTTGATAGAATTCTTCTTTGATCTCTGGTGATTATTCTGTGATTGTGTGGTTGATTCTTTTCTTTCATTCTTGATTGATCAAATTCCTGTTACCTTTCTTGTTTTCTTGTTTCTCTTCTCTATTATTTGTTGTTCATTTCTTCGATTCCTTTTTCCTTTGCTATTATGGCTTCTGAAACTTCACAACAATCTCAACAATCTCAACAACCTCAAACTAATCAACAACCACAACAATCAAATTCTTCTCAAATTCTGCCTAATAATGATCCTTCAAGTATATACTATATTCATCCTTCAGATTACACACCACAATCACTTGTGAACAAAAAGTTTGATGGCACTGGTTTTGCAAATTGGAAGAAATGTATGCTTATGGCTTTTTCAACCAGAAACAAACTGGATTTTCTTAGAGGAACTTTGCCAAGGCCTGAAGAGACTGATCCTAAGAGTGTTGCTTGGGATAGATGTAATGACAACATTATGTCATGGATNATTCAGCCCAGTCATTAAAATGCCAACTTTAAGATGTATTTTGGCTTTGGCTTCCCATAATAAATGGCATGTGTACCAACTAGATGTGAATAATGCTTTTCTGCATGGTGATTTATCAGAAGAAGTGTATATGGAAATGCCTAAGGGAATTGATAATTCTGCTCAGAAGGTTTGCAAGCTCAGAAAATCCCTTTATGGTTTAAAACAGGCTTCCAGGCAATGGTATGAGAAATTGGTGAATACTTTGCTTTCTCAAGGGTATGCACAGTCTAAGTCTGACTATTCTCTATTTCTTAAAAGGGAATCAGGACATCTAACATTGGTAGCTGTCTATGTTGATGATATTGTGGTTACTGGAACTGATCAGGTTGCTATCACTCAGCTTAAAACACATTTACATGCTCAGTTTAGCATCAAAGACCTTGGTCATCTTCATTACTTTCTTGGCATGGAAGTTAATAGAGCTTCCCAGGGTTTTATTCTCACTCAAACTAAATTTGCCAAAGATCTTCTCCTTTTTAGCCAACTTGACATTCACAAAAATTCCCCTACACCTCTTCCCATTAATACCAAACTTCACATCAATAAAGGAGAACCCATTTCTAATCCTGACATTATAGATCACTTGTTGGCAAGTTGAATTTCCTAACTAACACAAGACCTGATCTTAGTTTTGCTGTTCAATCCCTAAGCCAGTTCATGCAAGATCCCAGAGAACCTCACATGGCAGCCTTGCAGCATGTGTTACAATATCTTAAAGGCACTATTGGTCAAGGAATTCTTCTACATGGTGATACAAAGCTGATACTGCAAGCCTTCTCTGATGCAGACTGGGCTGCTTGTCCTAATAGTAGAAGATCTATTACTGGTTATTTGGTGATGCTAGGTAATTCACCTATTTCTTGGAAGAGTAAAAAACAAAGCACAGTGTCAAGATCCTCATCTGAATCAGAGTACAGAGCCATGGCTTCAGCTGCCAGTGAGCTCACTTGGTTGGTTAGATTGCTGGAAGAAATGGGTTTGCAAGATCTCAGACCAGTCACTTTGAATTGTGATAATCAATCTGCCATCTACATTGCCAAGAACCCTGTTTTTCATGACAGAACAAAGCACATTGAAGTAGATTGCCACTTCACAAGAGATAAAGTCCTTGAAGGGCTTATTCAGTTGACTTATTTACCAACCAAAAGTCAACTTGCTGATCTTTTTACAAAGGCTTTGCCTTCTCCTCATTTTAAACAACTCCTGTCCAATCTAGGATTGGTTCATTATCCCAATCCTAGCTTGAGGGAGGGTATTGGTGAATAATACTCTCCTCACGTGAGTTGCACAAGCTAGCAAGATGTTAGCACAGCGGTAGTTCATTCTTAGCTGGTATTTATGCAATGCCTTAGTGCATTTTTGTTGTAAGAGATATGTATATATATGTGTTGATACTCATTGTATCAATACTGATTTTTACTAATGCAAATAATATTTCTCTCATTCTCTCTTTCTTTCTATTCAAGAAACAAAAAATCATCACAAATATGCTAGCTTACTGTTGTATTCAATCTTCATCTCTCAAATGATCATGATCAAACACAGTATGATTGTTACTTTCATCATGGTATCAGAGCCTTCTGATAATCGATCATACACTTGAAGATTAACCTGTTGATTTCTTCGCTCAAGATTGTTCGTTGTTAATGGTTTCGGTTGATTGACTCTGTTTTCTTCGTTTTTTGATCGATTGTGCTCTTTTCTTTGCATTGACGATACGAATTGGCGATTGCTTCTGATGATGCTGAAGGATTGCTTCTGATTGATATTGTTTTGTTTCGCAATCGTTTCCAGTGAGATAAGTGCTGTCTCTTTTCCCTTGATGATTACATTTTCTTCTGAAATTGCTTAATTGCTTCCTGAAATTGCTTCCTTCTTCAATTTTCTTCTCTATTCTGTCAAATTTTTTTTTGATTACTTTTGATAGAATTCTTCTTTGATCTCTGGTGATTATTCTGTGATTGTGTGGTTGATTCTTTTCTTTCATTCTTGATTGATCAAATTCCTGTTACCTTTCTTGTTTTCTTGTTTCTCTTCTCTATTATTTGTTGTTCATTTCTTCGATTCCTTTTTCCTTTGCTATTATGGCTTCTGAAACTTCACAACAATCTCAACAATCTCAACAACCTCAAACTAATCAACAACCACAACAATCAAATTCTTCTCAAATTCTGCCTAATAATGATCCTTCAAGTATATACTATATTCATCCTTCAGATTACACACCACAATCACTTGTGAACAAAAAGTTTGATGGCACTGGTTTTGCAAATTGGAAGAAATGTATGCTTATGGCTTTTTCAACCAGAAACAAACTGGATTTTCTTAGAGGAACTTTGCCAAGGCCTGAAGAGACTGATCCTAAGAGTGTTGCTTGGGATAGATGTAATGACAACATTATGTCATGGATTGTGTTTAACCTGGATCCAAAAGTTGTAGAAGGTGTCATGTCCTTTAATACTGCAGCTGACATCTGGAAAGATTTGGATGAGAAGTTTGCTTATAGTTCTCATACCAAGATTTTTAATCTAGAAAAACAATTGGCTGAGATTATACAAGGGGATCTTTCTGTTCTTGAATTCTATACTAAGTTCAAGGTTTTATGGGATGACCTTGATACTGTTGATCCTATTCCAACTTGCATTTGCAATAGATGCACTTGTAATCTCACTGGAAGAATGTTTAAACAGCAGCAGAACAGGAAACTCATTCGATTTATGATGAAATTAAAGGAGGTATTCTCAGGTATAAGGGGTAATGTTCTAATGATGAAGGAATTACCACCAATCTCTGAAGCATACAGGCTTTTTGCACAAGAAGAGTCACATAAAGAGTTGTCTCATGACACTTCTGATTCMAAGGAATCATTAGCTTTTGCTGCATCCAATTCCAGACCTTATTATCCACCTCATAGGCAACATAATAATCAGAGTTAYAAGGGKAATCAGAGTAWTGTTGGTGATARTTCAGGGGCTGGATACAAGAATCAGAATAACAAGAGGCCTGCTTCATCCTATTATTGTACACATTGTAAGATCCCAGGACACAGTCTAGAAAGGTGCTTTAAAGTTCATGGTTATCCTCCTGGTTTTAAGAACTTCAAGGAGAAAAAGGTCTCAGCTGCTTCTGTTCAGTCTATGGTGCAAGAGGGTGTTGGACAATGTTCACAGCAAACTGATTCATCTGGTTCAGCTCCTAATATTACAGTTGGGCAGTATAATTACTTGTTGGAGATGATTAATAAGAAAAATAATTCTGGGAATGATCACAAGAATGATCCTGAAGCAGCACATCAAGCTAATCTAGCAGGTACTCTTTGCCTTGTCTCTTGTCTTAAGACTCAATGGGTAATAGACAGTGGAGCTAGTGACCATATATGCAATGATATAAACCTGTTTCTGGATTCTAAACCCTTTAATGGTACTATAACCATACCTAATGGAGACAAAATACAAATCAAGAATATTGGCACAGTTGTGTTAAGTCCTACCATAACTTTGCATGGTGTATTACATGCTCCTGCTTTTCAATTCAATTTGCTTTCTGTAAACAAAGTGTGTTTTGATCTCTCCTCAATCATCTATTTTTCTCATAATACCTGCTATATCCAGGAGCACTCCTTGAAAGAGCCTCCAATTCCACATTTCCACTTGGTAATCTGATAGATGGATTATATCAACTCAGCAAGCCAATTTTGTCAAATCCTTCAAGTAAAGGGCTAAGCATTGTTTCTGCAGTTGCAACTGATGTTCAAAAAGCTAGACTATGGCACACAAGACTCGGTCATCTTCCTTTTCCACAAATCAAGCACATTATTCCTGATTGTTCTGTATCAGAATGCATGAATACTACAATTTGTCAAATCTGTCCAGCTGCTAAACAGCCTAGACTTTCTTTTCCTGTAAGCTCAATAAAATCAACTTTTCCTTTTCAGTTGTTACATATTGATTTGTGGGGACCTTATAGAGTCCACACACATTCTGGTTGTAATCAGTTCATCACTATTGTAGATGATTACAGCAGGTTTACCTGGACACATTTAATCAAATATAAGACTGATGTTGTGAGTGTTATGCAACAATTTCTTTTATATGTTGAAACACAATTTAGTGTCAAGGTGCAGAAAATAAGAAGTGATAATGCTCARGAGCTTTSTGAAGGTCCTATGAAACTTTTATTGTTGGGTAAGGGTATTTTGCATGAGACTAGTTGTGCTGGGACACCTCAGCAGAATGGTGTAGTGGAGAGAAAACACAGGCATATTTTGGAGGTGGCCAGAGCTTTATTTTTCCAATCCAAGGTGCCCAAGCAATTTTGGGGGGAGTGTTTGTTATGTGCCACATATCTTCTCAACAGATTACCCTTGAAACCCATAAATTTCTTAACYTCTTATCAAATGTTATATGAGAAATTGCCTGATTTTTCTGCACTTAAATCATTTGGTTGCTTGTGTTATGTTTCCACCACAAATGTTCAAAGATCAAAATTTGACCCAAGAGCTAAACCTTGTGTGTTTATGGGATATGCCTTAGGACAGAAAGGTTATAAATTGCTTGATTTAGAAACTTATAAGATTTTTGTGTCCAGGAATGTTGTGTTTCATGAGTTTCATTTTCCTTTTCATATGCAATCTAGCACACCTTCTGCTCAACCTTCTTCTCATTTATATTTACCAGCTTCTACAAACTTTATTCATCCTACTTACTATGATACTCCTGATGTTTTCCACTTATCACAAAATCCACATGATTCTGCTTTTAATCAAAATGATGATATCTCTCAGTCAGTTGATCTCACAGATCCAATTTCTTTCTCTTCAAATTCTTCTCCATCACCTGCTACTATTTCTGATACTCAATTTAATCTGCTCCCTCAAATAAATCCACCTCCCATCAGACAATCAAGCAGAATCAAGAAACCACCTTCATATCTTGGTGATTATCATTGCAATATTAGTACTAGTCATTGGTGCAACTTGGTGAGTATAAATCAAGATCAGATTGAAAGTCTTGAGGTTTCAGAACCCTACTCATATGAAGAAGCTGCTAAGGATGATAGGTGGGTGCAGGCTATGCAAACAGAGGTGCAAGCTCTTGAAAAGAATAATACTTGGGAATTGGTGACATTGCCAAAAGGGAAGAAAACAATCAAGTGTAAATGGGTGTATAAGGTCAAAAGGAAGTCTGATGGGACTATTGAAAGATTCAAAGCAAGGTTGGTAGCAAAAGGGTATACTCAGAAGCATGGCATAGATTTTGATGAAACATTCAGCCCAGTYATTAAAATGCCAACTTTAAGRTGTATTTTGGCTTTGGCTTCCCATAATAAATGGCMTGTGTACCAACTAGATGTGAATAATGCTTTTCTGCATGGTGATTTATCAGAAGAAGTGTATATGGAAATGCCTAAGGGAATTGATAATTCTGCTCAGAAGGTTTGCAA
>SNQN01008619.1:0-28444 GCA_008642245.1 Bassia scoparia | reverse complement strand
AATCGGGCCTCGATCCGATCGGATCACATCTGATCCGATCGGATCGGATCCAGCTAAGGCAGGCTGAATCGTCCGTCTTCTAGAGGCCATATCACGAGATCCGGTGGTCCAAATCACGCATGTGACCTATCAAATCGAAGCTCTCGGAGTCTAGTTTCCAATGCATCTAGAATCGCACCATTCCGACGAACGAAACATAACGTATGGCCGAAAGAGTGAGCATGTATCAACTTCTTTGTGTCGCTCCACTCCTAGCTCCTTGCCATTCTACTAAAACTCTGTAGTGCTTGCAAATAAGTCCCAAAATCACTCCAAATCAATGGAAGCAACCTAAACCTTACTCAAACACTCAACAAACAACATTAGTAGCAAAAAGGGCCTTAAGAAGGCCAAAAATCATTCAAAATAGCAAGAGAATGAGAGAAAAACCATATATCAATACAGTACATCAAAAACCTCTATTGATGATAATTTTTTACTGTACCTCTGTTCCTACAACATTGGAAATCAAGTAAGCCATGTTCTCCATAAGTGCCAATAAAGCACTTGGGAAAGATGGCTACCATGCTTGTTTCTTCCAATTCTACTGGGAAACAATTAAGGATGACTGCATTTGCCTCATTAACCAAATCTTCACTTCTAAGTTTCTTGATGATAGTATAATGAGACAGTGATCACTTTGATTCCCAAAATCCCATTCCCTGAAACAGTGAATCATTATAGACCCATA
This sequence comes from Bassia scoparia, assembly GCA_008642245.1. NCBI lineage: Eukaryota > Viridiplantae > Streptophyta > Magnoliopsida > Caryophyllales > Amaranthaceae > Bassia > Bassia scoparia. Next base: position 27,714 of record SNQN01008619.1, on the reverse strand, counting down.
GGATTAACTAATACTATTTACAAATTGGTGTCTAAAATCTTAGTTAATAGGATCAGGCCCCTTCTTGATGACATCATTTCCCCCAATAAAGCAGTTTTATTCCAAAGAGAGGAATTGATGTCAACATTACTATCTCTTCTGAAAATCTACACTCTATGTCTAAAATGAAAGGTAAAAAAACATTTCTTTACCTTTAAAATTGACTTGGAAAAAGCTTATGATAAATTAGAGTGAAATTTCATTAGGGATTGTCTAGCCTTTTTTGGTTTCTCTAAAGACCCATCACTTTGATCATGAGTTGCATAACTTCTGTTCATACAAATCAAGGTCAATGGGTCTCTGCCATCCACTTTTACTTCTACTAGGGGAATAAGGCATGGAGATCCAACTCCCCCTACATCTTCATCCTATGTATGGAGTTTCTCTCAAGTAGAATTCATGATTCTTGTGCAAAAAAAAAAAAGAATGGATCCCATTTAGAGTTTGGGGGGGGGGGGTCAGTAGAGGTTTCACATTTAATGTTTGTAGACGACCTCATTNTCAGTAGAGGTTTCACATTTAATGTTTGTAGACGACCTCATTCTTTTTTGTGAGGCCTCCACAAGTGCACTAGACCATATGCACTCCATTCTCTCTAATTTCTTGAGCATGAACTGGAGTAAAAGCTCACTGGTTTTCTCCCCTAACACACCCTAAGCTATTATTGATGATTTTGAACAAACTCTAGAGGTTCAGACCACTACATCTTTGGGAAATTATTTGGGTTTTCCTTTAACAATTAGAAAACCTTTTAGAAGAGACTTAACTTTTATACTTGATAAGATTTCTAACAGATTGAATTCTTGGAAGGCAAGGGTGCTCTCTAAAGCAAGTAAGCTAGTACTCATCAATTCAACACTTCAGAGTATCCATAGGTACTATGTGCAGGCTATTGCTTTCCCTATTAGTTTGACTAAAAAACTTGACTCCATTGCTGCTAGGTTTTTTTGAGGGGAACAACACCCTAGATTCCAAAAAGATTAATGGGATGTTTAGAAAAAAATATGTAAACCAAAGAGCCAAGAAGGTTTAGGTTTAGTTCCAAATGCAAACATTAACACCTTAAGCCTAGTTAGGACTTGTTGGAGATTGTACAATAATGTGAATTGGGCTGCTAATTTTCTAAAGGATAAATATTTTAGGCACAATACAATTACCTCCTTCAAAAAAGGCTCTTATTTGGAAAAGCATAGGAAAGAGCTAGAATACTTATATGATAAGTCTAAAAGGGAATGTGGGTAATGGTACTGACATTAATTCTTGGGGYTGATGTTTGGATTGGAAACAACACCCTTAGACAACTTGTTRAGGCCTTTAGGGAGAGATGAGAGCAATTTTACAGTTAAGGATGTTTTACTTCGTACTCCTATTTCCATTGAGCTTCCTACTGCAGTTACTACACTCATTTCAGAAGTGTCCATTTCCTTTAATTTGATCCTGATTTTGCGTATTCCATTTGGACGAAGAATATTTGCTTTAGCTCTGAAATTGCTTATGAATTTATTCATGCTGGGTGTAATACAGAGAAWTGTGATTGGATTTGGGAAATCAATATCTATGAAAAAATCAAACTGTTTCTTTGACAACTTTGGTGGGATAGACTCCCTATATATCAACCTCAATCTGTAAAAAAAANAGAGCAATTTTACAGTTAAGGATGTTTTACTTCGTACTCCTATTTCCATTGAGCTTCCTACTGCAGTTACTACACTCATTTCAGAAGTGTCCATTTCCTTTAATTTGATCCTGATTTTGCGTATTCCATTTGGACGAAGAATATTTGCTTTAGCTCTGAAATTGCTTATGAATTTATTCATGCTGGGTGTAATACAGAGAAWTGTGATTGGATTTGGGAAATCAATATCTATGAAAAAATCAAACTGTTTCTTTGACAACTTTGGTGGGATAGACTCCCTATATATCAACCTCAATCTGTAAAAAAAAATTCCACACCACACCCATTCTTGTTGCTTCTATCCTAATACTTCTGAATATGTCACTTATCTCCTAAGACTCTACTCTAGAGTGTTAGAAGTCTAAGGATTACTCTCACCACCTCTGGTCTTTCACCAGAATCAACAGAACAACAAGGCTTAGTTATATGCACGCTAATGATAGATCCAAATCAATTTTCCCTTATTTCCATGATTTACCTTGGAATGTGCTCTTTTGTTTTACTATTTGGCAGATTTGGAAAAAAGAAATCATTGGACTTTCAAAAGGAGTAACATTAATAAACTTATTATTGTAAAATTAATAATAAAAGCTACTCATGAATGGTGTAATGTCAAGCCCAGTCTACCCTCATACATACATCAATTACTTTCACAACCTACCTGGAAACCCCCACCACCTAATGRTGTCAAGATCAATGTGGATGCATCCTTTTTATCTTCAACAGGTGCTACAGGACTAGCTGCCATACGTAGGGGCCATGATAGACAATGGATCCAAGGTTGTGCCACAAAATGCAGAGCAAACCATAGTTTATATGCTGAGCTGAAGGCAATTATATTGATTTAGCTCTAAACTGGTGTGTAAAGAGCTATTGGTGCTATGTCATCATCTTCACCAATTCATTTCTTGCAAGCACTACAGCTTATCAAAGGGAAGGACACTATTCAATTTGACAATATGCAATGTAGTGTAAACAAATGCAAGGTGTTGCTTCAGGAAATAACAGGAACTGAGCTGATTTATGAAGGGAGGGAATCAAATAAAGTTGTTGATGTTGCTGCCAAACTGATTAGGACTACTAATTTAATTTGGATAACAATTCAGTTTATTATTGGGATTACCCACCTAAATGTTGTATTAATGCCTTAGGAAGTGATGTTAACACTACCTTTGTTTTTCATTTAGGAGATCGACACTACGATGTAAACAGGAATTTGTAATTTGGTTTATTTTGTGCATGCTCTATTAGTTTTTAAAAAAGTGACAAACTATTACGAGTAAAATCTAAGACTTTATTCTGAAGCTCGAGTTCTTCACTATTAAAGTTCTACACTTAAGCTCGAGTTCCTTCAATCTGGTTCCTTTTGATTTCTTCACACATTCTCCAATTAAAGCTTGATCATACTTTTTTCCTCTTTTCGTTGATCATTACTGTTGGGGAAGCGTGGCTCAAAACCGAGCTAAAAAACACACAAATACCAAAGAACAACAAACCACAACACACAAGCAATTTAATGGGTAACTTTGTTACCCTCTCAAAGACAATATTTTTATTGAATTTGAGCTACAAAACCGCAATTACAAACACTCCTAATGAGCTTCACAAMCTCTCTAGTGTTTGCCCTCACAAGATACAACAATCTCTCTCTCAATCTTGTGTTTGTTCTCAACCTTAGATTGAGTGATGTTTTCTCTCACCGCACTTTTCTTGTGTGACCACTTCACTTGTGATAAGTGATAAGTGATAAGTGATAAGTGATCCTACAACATGCTATAGCATTTATAGCACTCTACAACTACTTGGCTTATTCTACAAGCCAACTACAAAGTATACAAAATACACTACCACAAAGCTTYCCTTATCTTACAAGCCAAAACATGTGGCTCTAAATTGACCACAACTCACGTGCCAAAACAAAGCACATTGCACCGCTCAATATGCGTGACCCAMGGCAAAACCCTCYACCCACGCACAAAATGTGCACCTCGCGCATTGCTCTGCGACAACCCAACTTGAAATGGCCACAACTTCTTRGTTGCTGTACCAAATCAAGTGTGTGACCTACCGTTGGAAAGCTCTTTCAACAAGATTTCTTTTGCAACTTGAATCATCTCAAAAATTTGAGTAGTTTGAGAGATATGTCTCGTTTAAGTTGGTCTACTGCATTCCAACGAGCTACTTTATTCTTCAAGTATCTTGGTAGTGGTCTTGATTTCAACAATTACATATCAAGACTCTAATCTTCATGACTTGCACATCAAAACACTCATAAATAAATAAAGTTAGATTAACAAACATGAGTTTGCTTAAGTTATGTCATCATCAAAACGTAGTCAGGGTCGATAAAGTTCTCCCCAATAATTTCTCTCATATGGCATGCAGCTTGACTTGTATTCATATAAGTTTTCTCATGCTCGATATATGAACTCAGAAATAGTCGTGTCTTGATTGAGTTGAGCTTTGACTCAAGTGTTGAAGATCATTTATTGGCACTCTACTTAAAGGTAAAGGGCTCGCCAAAAATCTTTTTTCATTCATAAGGCTCAGGATTCGAAKTCCTAATCTTGCTGGACCCTGCACAAATCCTWTCTCAGGAASMGTGCAGAGAGGGGGGGGGGATCCCCAACTCGTTSGGGGTGAGATTCGACCTCAGGGAAAAGCCCTGGAAATCAGAGGCAGTGCCACTGCACTACACCTCAACTCTCTCACCCCTATTGATGAATATTTCACCTCGTTTGCGTTTTGAAAACAATGACTATTGGAGCCGTGATACATGCAGCAGACTGCTGTATGCTACTGTTCATCATTTGAAAAAAAACAAATCATAGTGTGAATTTCTCATATCTTTGATTCATTTTATCATATCATTGTTTCATTTTCACCAATCTTAGTGTGCTTTTGTCATATCCTTGARTCGTTTTATCATATCCTTGGTTCATTTTCACTATAGGTGGCAAAGACAAACCCGAACCCGAAATAACCCAAAAATTGACCCGCAAAAATGGGTCATGATCAAGAAGATTTAACCGAAACTCGTTTTGTGACCGAACCCGCAAACCTGTTTTAGAATGTTGACTGACTTGTTACCGACCTGACCGACCGATTTGATCGATTTATCTAGTATAATTACTCATAAATGCGTTTAATTATGTACAAATCACAGATAATAGTCAAAGTAATAAATGTAAATATTGCAAAAGTTCACTTGTTACAATAAAAATGAAGCAGAATGAGTAYTTTCGATAAAAAATTACTAGGGAGTATGATCAAATTATGTATTTTTTACCTTTTAAAGCCCGAATACTTAGACTATCTATTGCAAATAATAAGATTTATTAGATTCAGACAAATATATAGTTTAATGAATAATTTCTACTTAGTTTAGTTACATTATACATTTTTTAAGTCTTAAAACCTTAGTAATTGATCTAATTTTTGCGAAACATCGAAAGAAAAAAAAGGCGTTAAAAAAAACTTGACCGACCGACCTATTACTGAAAACATTGGGTCATGAACAAAGAAATTCAACCCGTTACCGAAAAATGACCGACCTGTAAATTTCCGAAACCTGACATTGACCGGCCGATACTGACCTGACCGATCAATTTGCTAGGTATAATTTTCACCAATTTTAGTGTGATTTTGTCATATCCTTGATTCATTTAAGCATATCCTTGTGATTTGCAAAAACAAAAAAAAATCATAGTGTGATTTGCAAAAAAAAAAAAAAAAAAAAAAAAATATGACAGCCAACTGTCACGTGAGGCCCACCCGAAAAGGACCAAAATATCCTCTGTTGTACTTATAAATGCAGCAGGCTGCTGCATAAACCATTCCTCATGACTATTGCATTCAAGATTATGATTCATCATTTAACAATTATGGAAAACTGAAGTGCACTCGTGCAGATGACGCAACAAGCAATTAATTTAGCATCTTAGCTTACTCATCGTGCTTGATTTAGGCATCAAAATGTGTCTTGTAACTATATATAGGGGGTGGTGACTATGTTGTATGTACTTATTGTATTGCAACTCTCTCTTTTTGTCCTTCTACTTCGTATCATTTTTCAAAGTTTGTGACACTAAAACGTGAATCATATCCACCACTTATACACTGTCAAATGGTGTTAATTATATGTCAAACTGTCAAAGCATATGAGTAATTGATTTAGGCCATGGTGGAAATTCTRGCASATGAACCAAAAAGTAGTTATTTCATGTCATTTTGGTAATTAAATTCACTTTATTTAAGTGATCATGTCTATGTGGGTAAATATAAAAGGACAAATAAGACATGTAAATTCCCAAAATACCTTGATCGAGATAACTTCATTTTGCTTCTTCTCTAAGATGAACCAATAATTTCTCAAATTCCAGTTCATATTTTTCGTAATAAAACTTGACTTTTCTGTTATAATTTTTTTTTTATTTTTAAAGTTTATTTTTATTACGAAATACATTGGATATGCACTATTAACAAATCTCTGTGATAAATTAGAAATTGCCTTAAAAAATCACACACTAGTTAGGAATAGACGTGATTATTGGATACTGGATAGGGTCACACACTAATAAAAGGGTCGTTAGAATCAAATTTACAAGGCTTTTATTAAACATAGCGTTATTGGACATGGTCATTATATAGATAGAGTCAACAAAAATATCCAACAATTTTTAAAAYTAAAATTGAAATTGTAAATAAAATCACATGTATGGAGCCGTATTTATTTCTGCTCGCTTATGGCTCTCTACGTTTACTTTTTCTTTTCCATTTATTGACCCGTTCATTATTGACACGTTATCAGCCCACTGCCCATTTTACACGACCCGCTAATAACGATTCTATATGTGATGACACTCTTTAGACTGYACTCAATTCTGACCAGCATTGACTCTAACCCGGCCCACCCAATAACCAAGCTAGTGTAGTTAGGGGAGTTAATTTCCCTAGTAACAATCAGAATAGGTTACAAACAGAACATTCCCTAGTAACAATCCACATCACACATTCCACATTTCCACAGTGATGAATTTGGGTATAAATATAATAGACCCCTTATTCTGGAAAAATTACACTGAGCTCAACTTTCTTATAACTCCATCCTATCATCAACCAAAACATAAACTCTACTCTCAAACATAAAAATAAATCATGGCCCTCTCTTATTCTGTGACACCCATACGCGCTACACCATCACCATACTCAGCCAATACTCATAACCAAATCAAGTTCATTAGATCATTAGGGTCTAAAATATGCTTCACTAATCAACTTAACAATAATAATGTGCTTGCTGATTTGGTTAAACAAGAGTCGTTACACCACCATAAGCACTCTCTAACTGTAAGAAGTGCTAAGAAGGCTGACTCCGTGGCACAACCGACTACGACTGAGGTTGTTCTTGTTGATGGTCTTGAACCAGCAATCCTCAATCCACCAATTGACTTGAAAAGGAGTGACTTTCCTTCTTACTTCAAATTTGGAGCGTCTACTACTGCTCTTCAGGTCTACCATTATACACTTACACAGGATACCCTTCGATCAATATATATATATACTTTGTTAGATTTCATAGTAAAACAACATATGGAGTACTAATTTATGTCCATTTTTATTCTTTTCATTATTGTATGTCATTAGACTGAGGGATCAGGAACCGAAGGTGGTAGAGGAAAAGCAACTTGGGACTTTAAGATCGAAGCAAGCAAGGGAAGGAAAGCAGTTGATTCATACAATATGTTTACGGTACTTAAATGATTTCATGCCAAACATTTGGTCTGATCAATAGTTTAATTCTTAATCTTAGGAAATTTGTTTTTTTGATGACAACATGCTAATAGCCTAATTTCCCTTAGGATCTTAAGGTTAGGTTTAAACTATTAGCTATAAACTTATAATGAAGTCAAAGAGATCATTGCATATAATCTGATCGAGTTGGTGCGAAAAATAAATGTACAATGCAGGAAGATGTGAAGCTACTCAAAGCAATGGGAATGAATTCATACAGTTTCTCAATCGCTTGGCCTAGGATACTTCCAAGTAACAATTTCTCAGCTTTTTATACAAGTTTTCTGTATTTCAATCTTTAATCTATGTATATTATATATGTGTACTCCAGTTGATTCTAATAATCACACATACATTATGTTCATATATTCAGATGGCACCGAAGAAGATGGACCAATCAACCAAGAGGGCATTGATTTCTACAACAAATTGATCAATGCTTTACTAGCTGAGCGTAATTAACTGATTACTACTCTCATATTTATAATTACTGATGCTGTTCTATCTTTAATGAATATATTTTCATGTTATAACAACAATTGCAGGGATTGAGCCTATCATTACTTTATTCCACTTCGATCTTCCGGTTGCCCTGCAGAACAAGTATAATGGCTTCATGAGCAGTCAGATTGTGTAAGTTTTTGTTTTGTRCATTGAGCTTCTTATTATACATTACGGAGTAATAACTATATGTGAAACTTGCTGCAAGAACTTCTTTAAGTCCATCAAAGCTACCATGTTATATTGGTATACGAGGCTTGAAAAGGCTAATAATGAAGCGTAAATAAACAGGGAGGACTTCAAGAAGTATGCTGACATATGTTTTACCAACTTTGGTGATCGAGTTAAGTTATGGTCCACAATCAATGTGCCTTATGTTTTTGGGTCGATTGGGTACCAAATGGGATTGCCTGAAGATGTTCAGAACGATCCTTTAGGCCGATATATTGCCACTCACAACATCATTTTAGCTCATGCTGCTGCTGCTCAGCTCTACCACGACAATTATCAGGTAACTACCACAACTTCAGCTTCTATTGCGCAACACATTAACACATTAGTGTTAAATTCATGTTACCTTTTGTTGTATGATACTTGGTTTGTCAAAATGAAATCTCTCAGGCTGTTTCATACAAGAATTCATATAAAACTCTTAGGGAAGATTCTGGTGTAAGAAAACATTTTGCGAAAGACTATCTATGTAAAAAAAAAAAAAAAGCTTGCAGTCCTTATAGTTTTACTTTTGTATTTTGCAAAATGATTATTTCTAATCCTTTGTTTGAGTAGAAAAGGCAAAATGGAAAGATCGGAATCTCYCTTGCGTGTAAATGGTACGAGCCTTACTCTAGTGATCCTAAGGATGTCAATGCTGCACAGATGCAGATGGACTTCATGGTGGGTTGGTAAGTTGCATAATCTGATCTGATCTTTTCGCGGTATAACAATACGTACTCCTACACACAACCTTTTCGTGATGCATCGAGTATCTTTCATACATTGATATCAATGAGGATTTAAACTTTGAGGCCAGGTTTTGATGATAACTAATACGTCAATACAGGATGACTAATATATGTTCGTGTTATCTTTAATCGTCTGTACAAGGTACATGGATCCATTTGTTAATGGCGACTACCCCAAGTCTATGAAGGAGACTGTAAGAGGACTTCCTGAATTTACCATGCAGGAAAAGAGGATGGTTAGAAATGCATGCGATTATATTGGTATCAGTTACTTCACTGCAAGATATGCCAAGCAAACCAGCGCCGTTGATCCACAACGAGGACTGTTCAGAGTCGAGTACCTTGAAGAAACAGGTTAATATATTCTTGTTTAATTTACTCCATCCTTTCCGAAAAACATACACAACAGTCATTTCAATGTTTTAAAACGTTTTGCTATGGTAACAGGTAAATGTTAGGGTAAGATATACACACGAATGTTCGTAGATAGTACGAATGTAGGATATTCTTGCTGCCTGTATATCTTAGCAGTAAGAGTCTTGAGCGATGGCACCTAATTAAAATTGGATCAAACTCAGCTTATATAGCAATGCCAGGCCATTATTCGTTGTTCAATGTCTATAAACCACACCTAGACGTCGAATTCTAATATTAGTGTCTTACTGAATCATTGTTTATTTTTAATACAGCGGATGTAAATGGAAATATAATAGGAGAAGAAGCAGAAGGAAAGGAAGATATCCTTGTTTACCCAGTTGGTCTCAAGAAATTGCTTCTTTACATTACAAACAAGTARGATGCACCTGAACTTTACGTCACTGAAAATGGTGGGTTGAGTTATTACTTCTTGCACCTATAATTTTTTTTCATAGAGTACACATCCGTATCTGTTAAGATAAATCAGAACCTTCTGACACTCTCTTATAACACATTAGGTCTTCCTGCGATGCCAACGATAACAGGTTATGTTCAGGATTCAATTAGACAAGGAAAAACTGAAGAACTGAAGACTGCTTTTTTCGATGACAGAAGAATTTCACATGCTGAAGACCACCTCACATCAATTCGCGAAGCTAGAATGTAAACTAAGCAGCTTCTATCTTGATTATTTATCTCTAAACTCTATTAACATATACATGAGTTATAGCAACTTCAGTACTCATGCAATTTTTGGCGAGCTATATTCTAATACAATGACTACTGACTAGTACCTATATTTTGTTATACAGGGAAGGAGCAAATGTGCGAGGATACTTTGTATATACACTTATGGACAATCTGGAGATAGGATCAGGATACGATGTTCGGTTTGGCCTCAACTACACAGATTACTACGACAACCACAAAAGATACCCTAAGAAGTCTGCTAAATGGTTCGCTCGTTTCCTTGCAGAAGCACCCAAAGAGCCCGAAAATTAAAGCTCTTGCTGGAGGGGCGCCCAATGATGTTGCACCGGCGTTATGTGCTTAATCTTGATCATTTGAGTCATATTTTCCACACCATGCAGATATTTATTACTTAATTATTACTGATTTTAAATAATTTAACATCATCTTTGATGTTTTGATTTGTAACTTCAATTGAAGTCAGTGTACTTACTCCTATTTCAATAACAGAGGAAATTGGAATTACATGATCATAATTRAAAAGCTATCATCCTACTGTATATTGTAAWAGTTCTAAATAAATTGATAACTGAAAAATAGAACACAAAATACTAAGGGATTMAACCAAACAACGACACTGAGCTATTTTTATAGATACAGATAGCTTTGAAAGAACAATACTTTCTACAAGTCCATCCTATACTAATACCTATGATGAAAAGTCTCACACATTAGTACCTCTCATAAATAGGTTCTACGAGGTAACAGCGTGTCGAAAATGTAGTACCAAGCAATCAAGCATATACATCTAAAGTCGTCTAAACTGTATTCGAAGGCATTAAAGAGTAAAGTTACATATATTAGCAACTCTAAGGGAACCTATCTAAACTAAGCTGATCTATCTAATTTGAGTAAATTTCTAATGCCTAAAATCAAACATATTCCTGAATCTTGACAAAGCTATGTAGACCATGYTGTGAAGTAATTCACCACTTGGTATAGAATCAGCTGTCACACTACATGACTACACTGTATCTGTAGGCTGTAGTGTGAAGCTAAGATCGAATGTGCATGTCACTGATGTGTCCGAAATGCCAACTTCACGTATGTGTCCGGTCCTGCTGTTGGATTGTTTCTTGGACATGCATGTGCCAAGAACATATAACAATTTCCATTGTCATATATACACAAGTTAGTCAGTCTAATGAAGGTCTGTACTGCTGAATTATCAAAACTGAGCAGTTTGGATCAAATTCAGTAGAAGCCAAGAGATCTCCTACGTTGCCAAGTTCGGGGCATTCTTCCCAATCACTCATACCTTCTGTTATGATTGAATTACGACGTCCACCTTTTCCAACTATGAACAATTGATACATATCAACAATGTCTCTCAGGGCAATTGCGGTTTGGGCTCCATCCCTGACATGTTTCTCTATGTACCCTACTTGACCYGACGTTACATACCTAATACAATTTTGTCAGCAAAATTTTAGATATAATGAAGGCAATCTGTTTAAAAAAGCATAAACAATCACAAGGATACCTGTTGTAAAAATCTTCTAGAAAGGCGTTGTCTGCCTCATCTTCAGCTGCATGGCTTGGCATTGCCATTAGAACCTGCTCATTCTCTTGTGATGAAACATTGATCCTTTCCTGATCATTATCCTTGGAAGCTGCTCGGATAAACCTAATAACTGTAAGATTCATGCCATTATGCATTGCAATGTATGTACTCAGAGACAAAGCTTCACGGTCATCCGGTCCACTAAAAAACAAAGTTGCAACATGTGGCACTGCCTTCACACCAGGTGCTTGCGAATGSCCCAAAAGCCCTCGGTCAACAAGGATGGCGACTGTGCAAGGAGCATGCCGAAGCACCTTCTGATTAGTTGTGCGTATGCCTTCCTTACCACATTCCATTTTGCCGTCTATTCTTTGGTGCTTATGGAAAGGTAGGATTAAAASTGATGTGCGCAATTCCTCAGCAGCCTCACTCACATCCTCAAACATATTTGTTATGGAAGAAACAACCTTTAGTTGGCGAATGAATATTGATGTCTCAAATATGAAGTCATCCACCCGATCATTGATCTCCACTGCATCATTACCTCCATAGTTRTCATCATCACTCAATTCATCATCCTCTAATTGGTGATACATCTTATTAGTTCTCTTCTTTGGAAGCAACTCAACCAAGTGCATTAGGAAAGCACATATAGGTAAATCTTTTGACCAACTCAACCATCCGATCAGTTGAACCATAGTTGAAACACTGCGAGGACCATGAACACAGGCTAACACCCGTAGCTCTGTTTCTGGATTCTGCTTTTCAAGGGGCACAGGCTTAAATGCAAAGGAATCTTTGTCGTTCAGAACTATACATACAATGACAATTCCTGAGATCAGCGTGTTCAGAATTGTTGTTATCAACATTACCTCCACGAAAGTACCATTCCAATCCTGCAACATATGAAAGTGATGATGTATAAGTGATCTTATGTATTGTGAGATTTATGGCACCACAAATTTTATACGATGTATGATCAATTTTATCAGAAGTYCTTACTGATTTCATTCTGACAGTGCCTAAGATCATAACATCAAAGTGACCTTTCAAATTTAGCAGCAAACCAAGCACAATCCCTTCTTTCAATGGGATATGTAAACGTACACAAGCAATCAGAGWGCCTATAATCTTTCCACCGATGCTCAACAGTAACACAACAATAACACCTATTAGATTTTTGATGACAGTAACCTCTCCGAGGTTAACTTGGAAACCAGTGTAGCCAAAGTATATAGGAAGCACAAAGGTGTACACGGCATAAGAGAGCCTGTGAGTCATTGTCCGAGCTGTTTTCCCTTCACGAGGGAAAGTTACCCCAAGAATAAACGCGGCCAACAAGCTATTAGCAGCTCCCCATTTATCAACAAAACTTGCACTGAGCAGGACAAAAAGAAACAAAGGAACGATTTGAGTATTCTTTAGGTACTGACATTCAGGACTCACCTTGTTAAGCAAAAGGGCAACACGTCTCACTACAAAGCTAACAATGGCCGTAAAAAGCAAGGACCACATCCATTCTCCCCACTTAACCCCTTGATCATCTTCAATAGTTTTCATCACCAGACCTCCGCATAATATGCACATTATATCATTTACCAATGAAGCACACACAGCAAGACGTCCAAAGTCAGAAGTGTTGAGCCTTAATTCTGCTATGAAGCGGATGACAAGTGGAGAGGCTGAATTAGCCACTGACAGCATAAAAATAAACATGAACGCCACAAAGTGTTCATGTTTTTTCATGAAATACTGATACACGAAGTAAGAAATAGCGCCAGCAATGATGATACATGGTGATGCAGCAGCTGCTGCAATTATACTTGCAGGACGCAGGTGGCGCCTTATATAGGAAATATCAAGATCAAGACCAATCAGAAACACGACACACGTTCTACCAAAAAARGCCAATACATTGTAGTAYTCAGCAGAGTTAGTTTGCAGGAAGTCTTCAAGCGGCTTTATGTTAGACAGAAGTGAGTGACCGATCATAACCCCAGCCTGGTAAACAGATTAGCAGAAGCCTTTATTAAGAAACAATAGTATGCTAGCAAAATCGAATGAACAAATAACATATGTAAAATTACTTAGCTCTTGCCATCAGCAAAATTGACTAGCATTCTACCAAACAACAAGATTATGATGTAGCTTAACGGCATTGTTATTCACTTAAGATGATTTACTAACATAATATATATACTGTAACTTATATCCATTACCAAACATTATGACACAATCACACAAAAATGAGGGTTAATCTTCAAATTATGACATTGAATGCAATCAATTAACATGAAGCATCCAAGCTGCATGACTACTCGTTTAGTACTTAGATAGTTCTTCATTTGCAACAATTTGATATGTTCTTTGAAGCCTTCAAACAACAATCCAATAACTTGAAAGAACAATATATACATATATCTTCATACTTTCATGACACAACCATAGCTCATCATAAGTATTCTACCTCTTTATTTCCTTTCCAAGTGAGTTAATCTAATCCATTGCCTCGACACGCCTGACCTATCTTACTACATTWACAATCATTTAGAAAAGCACATACTCTCACCCTAAGGCAAAGATTTTCTGCAATTGATTTTTCACGTTTTGTAAAGATGAAATTTAAGGGCGTAAACCAACAAATTAGACATAATTAGTTTGAGTAGTAGCATATAATCTCATTCTTGCTTGTGCTAAAAAAAATGTACATAATGTGCTAGTTTACACCTAAAACTTCCGTGTTAAAAAACGTGAAAAGCCAATTGTAAGAATCTTTGCGTTACGAATGGAGTAAATCCTATGTAAAACATCGAAACAAACACACATACATACTATTTCACATTTAAAAAAACACATACACACATAACCCATATATGATATTCCAATACATGTAACCCAACAAAAATTAAAACAAACAAACAAAAAGACATAAAAAAGAGAGAATAATCAACGTACAGTTATCTGAGGAATAGGCGTAGGAATTCCAAAAGACTTAACAGCAATTTGAAGAAGATGAGAAACTGAAAGAATCAAAGCAGCTTGCAAACTCATTGATAAAACTGGGTTGAATAAATCATTCCCACATAATACTTTACGTGTCACATCCATTTTTTTTTTTTAAATGTTGTATATATCAAACACTTTTTTTTTCAACAAAATATTGATAATTTGGTTATTATACAATTGAATTATATGCAATAATGAAGTTGATTATGGCAAGATTATAATAACAAAATGAGAGAAAAATGATGAAGAGGGTAATGAGGAATCTTTCTRTCTCATGATGTTGTTGAATTGCAGCAACCCCTTTTGTGGGAGAGTTGTGATGATTGCAGAGGTGGTTAGATTGTGTTGACATTGAGAAAGAAGGGCAAAATGGAGAAAGGAAGAACAAAGTGCAATGCTTCATTTTTGTTTTGATTTCTATTCATTTGCTTGATTTTTTGTTCTTTTTGTGGAAGACCTTTGTTTTAGGAATGTATTTAGGAATACCTTTCATATCAATCCTTTTTGCCTATTCATTTCACTATGGATTGGTTATTCGTATGCATTCAAATTTTGCATACCACCGTTCTTACCTTTTCCTAACAACACTCGCCGACGTCCGTGTTTGGTTTTCATTTAATTGTATAAATTAATCTATTTTATGAGTAGCAATTTAATTATTAAATTTAATGTGTATAAAACAAATTCTCTTCTAAAATTGTTGTGAGAGATCATCGGTTTCAATGAAAAAACATGGATTTAGACTCTGTTCTCATCAACTTATGAGTAAGTTTTAGTAAAAATAAGTGCAGTCTGGTAGTAATAAGTTAAAATCAGTAAAATAAATTCAATTTAATAAAAATAAGTCTAGTTCAAAAGAAAAAGTTCAATCGTTAAGAATTTTTTGTAAGGTTTTAGTAAAATAAGATTAATTCAGTACTAATATGATTAATTCAGTACTAATATGATTAATTCAGTAGAAATAAGTACGGTTTAAGAAAATTCAGTTGACAATAACGGGACCTTAATGGTGTGAATGTGTAATGATAGATAAATGGGTATTGTTATTCATCGCCCTATTATAACACAAATTTTCCCAAATTAGCCCAAGTATAACCCAACTCGACCCACCACCACAACCCTTTCTAATACCACCTAGCACAACCAAGGCGTCATAGCCCAGCCTGAACACCACGTTGACACCTTCTCACCTAATCTCCTTCACACAACCCCTTTGAATWGGGACGATTTTTGTAGTAGAGGCATCTAGGTTAGGCGTGGATGTCATTGGATCTGGGTTGGACGTGGGTCCCATGGGACTTCAGTCTAAACTAGACGCAAGTGTGATGGCCGCACCACAGTCACACCAACTGCAAAGAGGTTTCATGCTAGTAGAAGATATTTAGTTGATTATTTTGTTCCATGTTGCTTCTCATCTTAAGCTCCCTTTTAATCAGTGTTGCTACTTCTATGTTTGCATTATTGTCTAATTTTCTTGGATGTATATTTGTTTGGATACATTTTATAAGCTACCATAACAAGAGAATTAATAGAAATTCTCATGCAAAAATCGCCCCAAAAGCTTCCTGACTACATTAATATTACACTTTTATDAGACAATTTAGGTTGGGTTTGAATTGGAGGTGCGAAGGGTGGTCAAGCTCGTGGGTGCATGGGGTTGTGCGAATGGATTTGCTCGAAAAAGAGTTTGCGGTTGTGTATCTAGGTAGTTCGAAGGTGCGTTTGCGAGTTGAGGTTGTTCAAGTTATGCAAAATGGGGGTGGGTTCGTGAGTGCGAAGGTGGATGGTTGGGTCGTTCAAGTTCGYCGATGTGAATTGAAGATAATTGGTTGGGTGGCCAAGTGTTTTGTGGGTGGTGGTGAACTTGGTGGTTTGCTTCAACTTTGGGAGAAGGATAGTTTTGAAATTTTGTTGTAATTTTCGGGGGTGATTTTAAGAAATAAGGGGTGAGAAATAGTAATGCAATGTGTATCATTTTACTTCAGTTTGTATCAAGATCAGTTATGTTTGAATGTGTTTCACTTTCTTTTCATTCAAAATGATTGTTTGATGTTTGACTAGTCTTCGTTTCAAAATGCATTGTTTGAATTAACTATACTTTTTTTAGAACCCCGATTGCTTTATTTGAATCCAGCATCTTAAATTTCAAGACACTTTTTATTTGAGTTTATTTGTTTCACTTCCTTTTGAATGTTTTGTTTCAATTGTTGTGTTTGAATGAGTTTCCCTTTCATTTGACTTGAGTAGCTTTATTTGAATCTGTTTGACTTCTACTTGAATAAAAATGTTTTGTTTTAACTAGAGGTGATCAAATAAGAGGACTCGGGGCTTGTACACAAGCAGTAATGCCCAAACCCGTCTAAAAAGTGCGGGTTTTGCGAGCCATTGCGGGTCCATTGGACTTTATTTGAACTAAAATTGCATATTTTTATTTGCTCATATCTTTTTTTCGTATAGGATTGGATCGGGCCACACGCAACTAATTGTAAATGATAACCTCTTGTTTCTACCCGCTTTTACTTCAATTTGAATCAAGAAGCTTTGTTTTAATGTGTTTTCACAATTAATCATTAATGATACTGATGCATTATATTATAGATRAGAGTGATACAATGAAGTGATGAAATTATAAAACRATGGAGTTGATTAGATGATAAGATTATTTAATTACAATTTAGAGATGATTGGTTCAAATCTTGGTAAATGCATTTTTTTATTCAATGGRGGTGCTTTACAAAAACAACAAATTTTCAAATCATTTATGTCATAATTTTATATTATTAAAAATTATAATAATCCTCATCAAAAAATTATATATAATAATTGATTGTTTAAAATAAAATTTGTTTTCACCTTTTTCATCAATTTGTAGTGACCATCAAGGTTGCCCCAATTCAGGTACGGAAATAGGTATGAGGGTGTTTTGGATACGGGGGTACGGTGAAATTTTTTTAGAGGATACGGATACGTTAAAAAACATATATAAAAATATTTTTTTAAAAAAAAAAAGAAATTTGATAAATATTCAAGCAAAAAATATTTTTAAAATTGTACTATCTATATTTATATACTTTATAATAGAGGTGATCAACATTAGCCCGGTCCGCCTGAAAAAAGTGAGGGCTTTGGGCAACTAAAAACATCAATTTTTAGTTCAAAAGCCCGACCCGGCCCGCATAAGCCCGCTCTTTTAGGCGGGTTTTGGCTATACTTTTTATATACAAGCCCGACTTGACCTGCCCATTTGATCACCTCTACTTTATAATTACAGAGTATGGAGTAGCAAAAATGAAATTTAAGTCTAAATATGCAAGTCGACTTCAACTTTAAAAATTGATTTATTGTTAGGCCAAACCCAAAATGAACTTCAACTCAACCCAATAGAAAATTATGTAAGAAAACTCTTTTATTCTTCCAATCAGATCAATTACTCAACTCTCATTTTTCCATTGTTCCTTCTTATTCRGCCGCATAAACCTACGAATCAGTAAACCTCTCTCCAGAAGAGTCATCGTCCATCGACCAATTTGTGAACCTCCCTGCCACYAACCACCACACCACAACTACATAGCACCAAATACCCACCAATGACAYGCTTGGTTATCAATGGGTACGAATTTTTTAAATGGGAAACGACCCATGACTAAATCAATGAGACGTACTCGTAATCAGACACGGTTAAGACGTATCGTACACACGATTCGATGTGTCATACCACGTACRCGCCCTGTATCGATACTCAATGCATGAAATATGTGAAATCTACCGTACCCATGCAATTTAGGTGACCATCTTAAATCCAAAGTATTTTTTTCCATCTTCCTCAAACTATAATAAAATCTCAATCTTAGCCATATCTATCTTTATCTTCCATATATTGTCATTCTATTATAAGATATTACTCCCTTTGTTCCTAAATGTCTTGCACCAAATTTAAAGATTCGGGGACGAAGGTAAGAGCAAAGCAGCCTACAACGCCCCCTGGGCATGCATTTGGAGGTTTATACTCGGTCTCAATTGCAAATTCACCAATGTAATATTGAACAACATAGATATTTTRGTATTAGACTTTAAAAGAACAAAAGTTAATTCTAGAAGAGTTAGAATTAGAAAACATAGAGTCTAATAATTTTAGTGACCACTTGAAGTTAGATTAATTTTAAGTTCCTAACTAGTCGTCCAAAATTATCTTCTTTTAATGTGAAAGCATGTATTGTAGGATTTGAAGGTTTTGATTTAAGAAAAAGTCAATGATGATTGGGCATATGACATACATTGAAAGGAAGAATATACATAATTCTTACATTGATCAATAGCAAAGACAAATGAAGACAAAGATTAGATTGAAATCGTCCTTGCAAATCGTTGCTATATTATTACAAAGAAAGCAAAAAATAAAGTTAGTGTCGATAAATCTTTCCCCTCTAAAAAATGGAGTTTGTCCCAAATTCTATTTACTTATTTGCCCCTATTACTCCTCCATATTACTTGTTCCTCTTCTTTATTTTTCCTTTCTTCTCTTTTTTTGCTCTCTTCTTCGTTTCTCTTCTTCCTTTCCATCCTTTTTTTCTTTTCTTGTGCTATGAATGCTTGGCAATATTCAAGTTGCGACCTATGGGACCCTTGCGAATTTACCTCTCGATGAATTGTGATGGTCATCTCATTTTTCGGTTGTAATTATGGTCTACTAGCGGATCCTATTATTGTTGGTTTTTAGGTGAATTTCAAGCTGGTGTTGTGTCTCTTGTTCTACGTTCAATTTAATTGAATTGAAATATGATTAATTGAATGAGTTCAATATCTCCTTTTTGCATCAAATTCTTGCCTTTTTTACATGGGAATCCTATCACCAAAATATGAGTTGTTAAGTTGTTTTGCCCTAATTTAAGTGAAGCGTAATTACATGATTTTCGGTTGCATTATTTTAATGGTTTTTATTTTTGTTTTCCTATTGTTTTTTTGGATTCTTGGTTGTTTTCTGATTTTTTTCTTCACTTTTCTTGCTCGTTTTTCTCTTATGAGGCAGAGCTTTTGTTTGACTGACTTAGCCCCCTCTATGAGTGGAATTCTATGTTTGTGCTATGTTTGGGATCGATCCCTAGCATGTCTTCATAGGACCAAGCAAAACATCCTTGAATTCTCTTTATTGTTGCAACTAGTTCAACCCTTTCTTGCGCACTTAGTGTTTAAACTAAACTATATCTCCCACAACGTGTCGTTTTTAGAGATGTATACCTTTTCAATTTGCTCAATGATGGAAGTTTTCTTTTAATGCTCTTCCATTGCCTTTATTAAATTATTAGTATTTTTTTCATTATCGAGTGTTTAAAGCAAGCAATCATGAGAAGGAGGAGAAGAAAGAGAGTAAGTAGAAGAAAGCATGTAATTAAACTCTTGAGAGAGTACTGATAAGTTAGCCTCCGAAGAGATTGGATTGACAGGGAAAAGGGGAACACTACGCTCCTTGGACTGACTCAAGAGAGGACACTTCTCAGGACTAGCTATCCTAGCATCTACGACCCTAAAATTAGACTCGGTCTTGGATATAGAATCCTCGAACATTGGCTTTCACCCATGGTGCACTTGATGACCTGCCTCCTGGAGTGGAGAGCTTCATGATTTTGCGTCGTTTCGGAGCTAGTTCTTCTTGCGAAGTGTGGATCATGTTGGAGATGTCTCATTTAGAAGGACAAGATACATGAACTGCATTAGCGAAAACTTTGGTGCAGTGGTGTAGGCGTGGGCCTTGTCCTACGTCGATTTCTTTTGTGGGCTTGAGCCACAGATACCGCATGTGGGGGATCGCCACCGTGCCTATATGGGTTAATCACAGATGCTCGAAAACATTGGTTGCTAAAATAATGGAACGTTGTAGGTCTCCAGTAGCCAGTCGTGGGTTTGGGGGCATGGTACGGACTGAATCTTTGACTCAAATCCGCCAGTATGTTGTGGCCTCTACTRGGTCTCATTGTAATTTCATTCGATAAAATTCATCAGATACACAACAATATACCAATTTTATCCTTAAGAAACGCTCTAGCACTAGAAACAATTACGAAAGTGAGTTTCTATTATGCATGTACCACTGCCTAACCTAATAATTGTGACCAATTCAAATTAATCAATTTAATARYGAGCCTAAAATCCGGTCGTCCGTAATTAATCTAAATTTAATTTGATTCAAACAAATTCCGGTCTTGTTTAAGCAATCAAAAGAGTCATATGCACAAGAATCAAGAATAATATATACAAGAATTAAAACTCAAATATATACAAATTCACTTACCTTGTATCCCTACCAAAACAAGAGAAAACAAAGGTTAGAGTATCAAAAGCTTTGCTTCCAAACGAATCGCTTATCACAACAAAAGAGATTGTTAGCATTGACAATGATAATCAAAATAATTGTGATGATGGACGAACGAGGAAGGAGAAAAGTATTTACATGTCGAAAACCAAAAGCGAAGCAGACAAAACTCAATGTATTATATATGTTAATCAAGATTAATAATAAAAGAAGAGTGAGAGAGTGTTAGATTGAATAGCCTCATAATTTGTACCTAGATTCGCAAAGAAACGACTCCTAAAGTTGCAACGGATTTGAGAACCTTGGATTTTGTGAGTGATTTGTGCGAGAAAGAGATTTTTGAGAGCTTTATATTACACGGGTACCCCATAGATTTTCGTTGATGTTCGAATAAGCACCGAGAGCATGTACTTATAGGCATATACGAAGGATAGATAGCAAAAGAGGAAATCGTATATATATGCTTCACAAAGCATATATATATACGCTTATGGTGACATGGCAAGCCACGTCACCAAGCGTATATACGATTTCCTTTATATCTATCTTTTGTTTTAATCTTCGGGAATTTTTGTATCCGTATTTTCTAGATCTAAACTATGGTCCGAGAATATCCTAGATTTGATTTTGGCTTCCTTGGAGACCAAAATTACCCTTCTAGAATATTTCGGATCATTCTCGAATTTCTAGATTTCTCTTAGAATTTATTTATTTCGAAAATCACTTTATAAAACTTGTAAAAATCATAGAAAATTAAAGAAAAATAAAAAAAATAATCTAAAAATACTAGCGAACTCAGAAAAATGAGAAAAATAAAATAAAAAGTGGAAATCTTAGAAATGACCTATAAATAAATACTCTAAAAATCCTAAAAATAGAAAATAATTAAAATAATAGCTAAAAACAAATACTTTTCGCCTATTAATAGACTCTTGGTGCATGGTTTCGAGTTCAACTTTATTCAATTCGTGAAAGTGGGTGTGGTTTATGGATTTTGTCGCAACTTTCGGAATCAAATCTATTTAGAAATGTCACACTTTTCATCACCGGCTATTCAATTTTGGAAGACACTTTTGGGTGTCTACAGGTGGAGTCTGCTGTCAGTCAAAGAAGCCATTGGAACTCCACAACTCATTAGACATTGAGAAGATCTGAGTTTCAAGCAAATTCAACGATCTTCTTCCTCCACTTGCGACGAACACACATGCCTCTAGCTAAGGCCTTGATGTCACGTCGTTCCTAAATCTCATGGAGTAGTGCCTTAGGAAGGCTATCCACTGACATTTGACTGATATCCTGTTCATCCATGATTTGGGCTCTTTTGTTGTGGTCATATGGCAATGAGTCACCCATGCTCTTRTTTAAAGGAGGGAATGAAGTGAGGTAGGATAGACTACGCCATGGGCTTGTGTGGCATTGAGGCGCCCATRGGTTAGTGCAACCATTGTGGGAGTGATGAGGACCGAGGGATCAAAGGTAGATTTTCCTTCCTCAAACATGGGCAAGTTAAAGGACTCGTCTGATTGTTTGGATTCTTGGCCTCAAGAGGGATAAGAAGTTTGTCGTCCTTAACCATGTCTTGTAAAAGTTCTTTAAGAGTGATGCACTGCTCAAGATTGTAGCCATTGCCACGATGGTAGTTGTAGTATTTGTCGACATCCCATTTTGTAGACCGCTTATCAATAGGTGGATCGGAGATAGGCCCAATTGGAGTTATCAAGCCTTGACTAGAGGGACTTTCAAATGCTTGGGTTTGAGTCATCCAAAGCGGAGTGTAGGTGCGTTTACACCGAAAACAGGGCTTGGGGTTGTTGTTGTTGTTGTCATTGCCATTATTGTTGCTGTAGTTGCTGTTGGAAGTCTCCGTGACATTGATACTTGACACACCTTCGAAGTTATTAGGTGTCTCGTTCTTCTTYTTGCTAGTCCATTTACTTTTGGAGCTCTCTTTGAGAAGGTCATCTTCAATTTCAATGCCAATGCGGTAGACCTTATCAAAGGTGCCCAAATCTAAGTATCGGAGATGGTTGAGATACTTTGGGAGCAAGTTGTTGATGAAGATTTTCACCAACTCCATTTCAGTTGGAGGACTCACCATTTGAGCTGTCACCTCTTTCCAACGAGTGAGGTAAGTAGTGAGCCCTTCTTTGTCTTCTTGTTTAATGATTTCAAGTTCCCTAAGAGAGATAGAAACTTGCACTACAAAAAAAATTACATATAGAGGCAACCAAAGTCTAGTTGCCTCTAAAAGCCCCTTTTTGCATCACGTAAACAAGGTTGCCCCAGAAATATATAGTTTAGCGACAATTGTGTGGTGGTTGCTTCTAAAGATACATTTTTAGCATTACTTGAATGTTTGTTATCTCTAAAACATAATTTTTAGCGACAAGGCGTATTGTTGTTGCCTCATAAGCCATACATTTTTAACATCACTTGAATGTTGGTTGCCTCTAAACATATTTTTTAGTAACAATGTCTATTGTAGTGCCTCTAAAGATACATTTTTATCATCACATGAATGTTGGTGTCTCTAACACCAATTTTTAAACATTCACATGATGTAAGTTATCTCGAAAGCTTTTTTAGCATCTAAGACTTTGTTTTGTTGCCACATGAATTGTAATTGCCTAGAAAACTTTTTTAGATCTCCTACATTATAATTACAACTAAAGATAATTTTACTACTTTAAGCATTAATTTAGATAATTTCTTATTGAATGTTCGTTCATAAAAATTGTGGCATAACCACACCCACTACTAAAAAAAAGGCAAAAGAACCTATTAAACGTTAGACAATCTATTGCAACTCGGCCAGAAATTTTGCGAGCTTTGACATGAATTTTCGGCTGAAATTGGGCCAGGTCAGGCCCAATTTTTTCCATTTTGCGCGGCGCTTTGGTCATCACTTTTATGCATTTATAGTTGATTTTTTAGGGCCCGAGCCGAAAAAGCGCCGCCAAGTTTGCTCCATTCTTCGAGCTTTGGGTATCAAATCACAAATTATTAGGTACAATCTCCCCTTACTAGCAAATACAACCCCCGCCCCTAGCTTATGTGGCACATGATTTATTCCCCTCCCCCTATTATCTCTCATGGATGATTTTTTAAAAAATAAAAATCACTAATTAAATAAAATTAGATAGAATATATAAATATTTGACAACTAATAAAAGCAATGAAAAAAAGCACGTGTATACTAGGGGGTTGTATCTTGCATGTAGGGGGTTTGTATAATATAGGCTTGGTCTCAATTTAGGCCCGAATCCAATCCCGACCATTAAAGAGCCTATATATACAAGCTAAGCCCTGGCTCGAACCCGACCTTGATCACCTCAACCTTTTTACAAATGTTGCGTTAGGGTCATAAAACATGTAGAAGCCACGAATAGTGATATGAATTGCAACTAACTTTCTTTTTCATTGGCAGATTCTCTCTTGACTTAGTTTTCCCCAAAAATTAAACCTCAAATCCCTTTATTTCCACGCAACCAAACCCACTTCTGTCCTTCCAAAAACCCCCAAATTTACCCAATCTTAATCTTAAACTTCTCCTATTTTTCTCTAACTGTCTTCCTCGCAATTTAACCTTCAAATTTCGAAGTAAATTCTCATCTTCATTTACAAATTGTACTCATGAAAATATGTAGATTCATGCCGTGAATTGCAGATTGACGAAAGGGCGAACTACTTTCGCTTAATTTTAACGAGGTTAAATGAACTGTGTCTGGTAAACTTCGGTCCGTGTTTATTATCTACAAATTATTACTAATTTCCTTAATCTTGTGTCGGTTAAATTCATGTTATTTATTTTAATACGTTATTGATTTTTGTCTGTTCGAGTGTTTGATGTTCTGATATTTGGACTTTGATCTTGTGTTTTGCTGAATTGTTGGGTTTTGAATTTAGATGAGAAATTATCCGATTTGTTGAATTTCAGTTATTTTTTTTAATTCTTTCATATCAAGCCGCAAATCGTAATATTTGATTCTCCTTGTTTGTTGCTAATTTATCAAATTAAGGTGTAAGTGTCGGAAGTGGCGTGGTGGGAGTGTTCCTGTTTCTCGTACTTTTAATCCTATCGTTGTGCTGAATATTATCGTGTCTTAATTTATGTGACAAAAGTGAGTGGAAGTCAGGATACTATGTTTCAGCAATTGCTGCATCTTCGATGCTATCATTGGAATATCCACATCTAACCATCATCTAAATTCCATCTTTATGAGCATCACTGCATTAGCAGAAGTTTTTATTGGTTTATTGTTCAAGAGCAAACAAGTGGTTTGAGAATTAGCATGGAACTTAAGCTTTTTCAAAGAATTCAACTTGGTTTTGAATTTATTAGCACTCTTGTTGAAGCTGGAAACAAGTTAAAAGATCGATGTTGCACAGAACACTCTAATTTTTATATTCCTGAAAAATTTATTTTATGCTCAATTCAATCACAGGATGTTATCCTATAGGTTGATAGTTCTAGGAATTCCCCCCCCCCCCCCCCCCCCCCCCCCCCCCCCCCCACACCCCCCCCCCCCCCCTTATATAAACAAATGGAATTATGTGAAAGCTTAATTCTTTTTTTCTCCATTAAATTTCGTACAAGACAAAAAATGACTCTGCCCAACTTTGGTCTCTAAATTGTTGGGAAAACACAGTAGTGTCTCAAATTGTGACTCACGAAGGACAAATAGAGTAGTTGATTGGGAAATTTCAGGTTGCTGGTCAAAAGCCTATGCTCTATGTCGTACAATTTTAATGCAAGGGTTTACACTAAAGCAACATGTGTTTTCATGCTTGGAGGGGAGATGATGTCACGGGGTGTAGACTGTTCATCTCACTAACTTGAGTGCATTTGTGGAGCGGGTTATTACTTTAGTTTTACACTTTCGCTCTGTAGTCTCTGATGTATGTTCCTTTCTCTTTCATAGCAAGGGATGATAGAAAGCCTTGCGTTTACTCTTCCGTTGGAATTCTCACTCTTAATAATTTGTTTCCTTTCCTTGACTTTCTCATCTTCCTACTTCCGGTGAGGTACTTTAAGTTAAGATTATTTTTGTAACATTAACTTTTTTAAGATGCAAAAGTTTACTACATTTAGCACTCTATCATGATAAAATAAGAATGCATCTTCGCCTTATCATGTCATTACCCACCCTTTACTCCCCTGATTTTGTACAAGCCTACTGAACACTATCACCAAACTGACCAAGAGCAAATCTCAGGTTCTCACCTTATATTCTATCTCTGCTACTTATTTCTTTTTATCAAAATTCTAGGACACGCTAGTGTACAAAGCCCCTTTACATTATGAACTGATAATACTAAACAAACTTTTTGCGGCCCTCATGCAACACTTATTGCTATTGTAACTTTTGTAGGTGCTGAAACTTATAATTGCACCAGCATAAGTGCTCTGCAATAAGTTAGCATCTAAACAAAGCTGAACCATTAACAAATCGCAATGTTTTTCCAGCTTGTTCAATTACGGCATATGGAGTTTAGAGATAGCCATCTGTCTATCGGGCGATGATACCATATTAGATGATCAAGCTTTTTCATGTTTTATTTGTCCTGCCAAAAGATTTGACATCTTTTCATGTTTAGTTTTGGCTGCAATCAAGCTTCTGATTTTACACAAAATTAGCCTACAAACTCTCTTTCGTACAGTGTCGACCTGTCCTTCGTTCTACGGGAAGCGCACGACATTTATCTTGCGCTAAACTTGTTATTCTTTTTCTCCTATATTGAGCCCAACCCTGTTCCTTAATTTCTACACAGTTGATCGTTGTCTAAATCTACCGCACCGTGCTACGGACCGCTCAATTACTGTTAAAACCTACGGGTGAACAACGGTACTCGCTACTCCACAAGCGCGGTCTAATCAAATACCCAAATAAGAACATCTAAATCATATTTAGCACGATCTAAAGACCAAGTGGGAAGACGATTATTTAATTAAACTAATGGAAAGCTCGTTAAAAATAAAGTCTAACAAGTAATGAGAAGTTATTCAATAGGCTTTCGGGTTTCACCAATTATTATTCTATTGCTCGTGAATAATTAATTAATTTTGTAAAGGGTGACTAATACTATTGCAATGATCAATTTCCTAAAGGCTTATATAATCTCCTCTCCCAAGGTAGAATACGTATATCTAATATATGCAAAATTATGTCTACTTCCGTGTATCAGTTAATAATTGACATAAACCCCCTCATTAAAGCACAGGAATTCAAATAAAAGGACCCACCGCCAAGTGTTATAACTATTCCTAAAATGCTGATACTACATTGACGTTTGGAATAATCTACGAACTCAATATTTAAACCTTTCACTTCCCGCTAATAATACACTACCTTATGACATATCAATTAATTTTGTCGTGAAGGTATCTAAGGAATACTGAAGATCGGCGGGGGTGAATTGAGTATAATCGACTTGTGACAATTTTTCTTTCTTGCTTCAGTTGACTCTAACTGATAACAGGAACCAAGTTGGAGCTGGTGCCTATACGCAGCGGAATGTAAATAAGCCAGCTGACAAGAACACACCAGTATTTAACGAGTTCACCCAACTCTGGGCTACGTCCTCCTACCCCTAAGCTCTTATTAATCAACTCTGGGGAAAAACAAAGAACTTGGCTCACTCTACTGTTTCCCTACTCCGGAACCCAGCACACCCCACACTCAACTCTTGAATGTCGCACTTGCTCACACTCGTAAGGTCAACTTCTTTACTCTCTCTCTTCTCTATCCTAGTTAGCTTT
>SNQN01008617.1:0-28448 GCA_008642245.1 Bassia scoparia | reverse complement strand
GCCATATCAATTTCACACAAACCCCTTTCATAACAAACCTCTCACTAACAATAATTCAAGGGGGTGTTTGGCAACAAGAGTTTTGAAGGGAGTTTAGAGTTTCGGAATTTTGGGTGTTTGGTGAGAAAGAGTTTTAAAGAGAGTTTTGTACCAAAAACTCTTATCAAAACTTTTTAATGAAAAAGCTAGGGTGAAGAACTTTTTGATTGGAGTTTTAGAGAGAAAAAATTAATGTCCATTTTGTCCATATACTTATACTTAATAAATTGTTTTAATAAAAAAATATACTTCGTATATCCTTAAATGTCTTTTTACATATCATTGAAATACAAAACTCTAAACAATCAGCTAAATGTTACCAAACACATTTACACAACAATTATTCAAATCAACAGTCAAATCCTCCGAACAAAAAAGTAATCATCTACCAACAAACTCTAAACTCTATCAGCTAA
Organism: Bassia scoparia; assembly: GCA_008642245.1. NCBI lineage: Eukaryota > Viridiplantae > Streptophyta > Magnoliopsida > Caryophyllales > Amaranthaceae > Bassia > Bassia scoparia. Next base: position 27,993 of record SNQN01008617.1, on the reverse strand, counting down.
ACTCTAAAATTTGTTTGCCAAACAAGGCCCGAACCTTTTTGAGGTTTTGTTAGTGGGACTCAATATATATATCCTTACTATCTAAAAAGCCAAAACCCCAAAACACTGTTCATCATGAACAGTGTTATGCCGATTTTGCCCCCCTTATTTCCAACAAACCCCAGCCATGCCATCCTCAGCTCCAATTACCCATTTCCACGACATACAACCCATTTTCACAAGTTGCTGCAATCTCCCTCTTTCACTTGTTTTCCCATTTTCAAAGTTGTTGTAATCTCTTTCTCGTCTTCCGTCCAATTGTCCCCCTTATTGACGCCATTTTTCTTCGTCGTTTTGCTCGCCATTTTTTGCGGTGAGGGTAAGCTTTTGGGGAGGAGTTGTGTGTATTATCGCCGCATGCGACCTATGGGGCCCCAAAAGTCACTTTCAGGTCGAGATGAACAAGGTTTGCCATGGTCAAATGTGCAGCGACCAATCAGATTGTAAGTTGTTATTAGGTCTGATTGTTGAATTAGGGTTCGAATTTGGGGTTTTTTTAGGGTTTTCAAAATTTRAATGGTGTTTGGGTTTCTTTGTTTCGAATTATAGGGTATGAATAGCGGTTATTGATTTGGGGTTTTCGAATTTTAATTGTGTTTTTGTTTTTTGTTCGAATTTTTTGGGTGGGTTTCAATTTCTGGGTTCGATTTGAAGGAGGTGCTACGATTTTTTGGCCATTTTAGGTGTTGATTTTGTTTGAATTTTTAGGTGGGTTTCAATTTTAAGTTTTGGGTATTTTTGTGTTTATAATGGAATTATTGCTGCTCATTCTGAGACTGAGATAGTAGTAGTATTAATAAGCTTCCTATAATATCATTTGATGAAGGAGTATACTCATCTTTTTGGCGATAATAACTTGATGGTTGAGAGATGGAAAATCTGTTCATCTTTCTTCTTGGGATGTAAAGAACAGGCATTACTACTAATTAGCTGTTCTTCTTTTCTGTTTGATTCTTTTTTTTTAAACCAAAGTTTGAATTTTTACATAATTTATGTGTGGTTAAAGTTTGCTAATTGTGGCTTTACTTACATGGTTTTTTAGTGCTTCCATGAAATGCCTGCTGTTTATACTGCTAGTGTTGTCATTGCTTTCTATGTAAGCTCATCATACAATTCTTTTAAATAATTTAATTTAATTGTTATGTTTATTTATTTAATATACTGCCATGAATTTATTCCCCTGATTTCTTTGGTCTTTGAAGTTTGATTAATCAGTTATACTGTATGAAAATTAGCACCGGAAAAGAGGTTTAATTATTGATACAGACTCTTATTGATTGCTTCAAACTGCAAATTACTTTGGAGTAGAAATTTATGTTTGCATGTTAAAATATTTGTTTTATGATGATGATTCAGAGCTGATTATGGTAATTCAGTGAGTATTGATAAAGGGAGTCTTGTTTGTTAATTTCAATGTTATGCATTAGCTTGTTTAATAATCATGCAATTAATTAGTCATAGTTTGGAATAGATACTAATATTTATGAAAATATGAAGCTTAATCTTGTTTTGTTAGTAAATGTAATGAAGTTGAAGACAATTCTTTAGAAACAGAACACTTTTGCTTCCAAAATTGATGTGTTTCTAGACTTGCAGATGTATATTTAGCTGAATTTTCATGTGGGAATGTTGTTGTCACTGTTTTATGTGAATACCCTCTAGAGCATATTGGTGGAAAGATGAATTTTCAAGTTTTAATGTTCAATTACAGATGTTTAATGGCGATACATATGCACATAATCATGACGAGCTCTCGATGTCGAGTCTTTAGGAATATTCGAGGCAAGGAATGGAGGGTTCAAACGAATGTTTATGGAAATTGGTAGCACAAATGTAGGGAGAGAAGAGCGATACACGCTGTGGTTCACCCTTCAAATGATACAACATTCTATGGAGTGAAGATCAAGTCATGTAAATTGCTTTTCACGCATGATAATTGGTATTTTGCTTCAGATGATAGGATAAAATGTTAAGAAATTTAATTGGTAAATCAGACTTGCAGTGGTGTAGTCCGTATTATAATGCTCGATCTGTATGAGTTGTTGTGTGTATTCAATCAATACTTTGCTGGTCAGTTTGCAAGAGAAGATTATGCGATCTTGAGCAGGAACCAGTGATCTTTAGGAGTATTCTAATGCTAAGCTTGATCGATTGATGCGGTATCCAAGAGTGCTTTGTTGATAAACACGAAAATTGGGTGAGTAATGCTCTTTTTTTAAGTTTTGATGATTTTTAGCTTGCCAAACTTGCAAATTAGTTTTTTTAAACTAAGTTCTCTTGGGAATCACTCGTGTCTTATCAAAATGTCAACTTCTTTTGTGTAATAAATGGTTAGTGTAGTGCATAGTAGCATGAGAGATTGAGTGTCAAAGTAATATTGGCTATATTTATTTATTTATATAATAGCCAAAATTTATTATAGAAATACAAACACTAAATGAGTACAACATTGGGATTTATTGTAATGAGTATAAATCCCCAAGTATTATTTGTAATAAGTCGTTTTCTTGGGTTTATTGGCTATTATTTATTATTAATTGTATAATTTTCCTTTATTTATAACTGCATTCTTTCATTTCTTGGGATGAATAATTTCATATTTTTTTTGGTTCAGGGTTGTGATTGATTGGGGTTAGAATTTTGGAGTTCAATTAAAGAGAGTTTATGATGAGTACATCTTGAGAGTGAAGTTCATCCGAGAAGATTGGTGATGAACTAAAAAGCTCAGGTTCAATGTCTTCAAATCCTGTCAAATTATCAGAAGATCAGGTTTGTTATCAAGCCACAATTTTTTTCTTTGTTTTTTATAGTATTTCACTGTACTTGAAAATGCAAAGTTTTGATTGTTTAACCTAAGTTCTTCATCTAATGGAAAATTCGTATATATTACTGACTATGAATTGGAACTATGATAAATGTTGTTACTTGTTTGGTTTGCTTTGCATGTTTGTGAAATAGTTTTCCATTATGAATTTTAGCTTAGAGCTTTTTGATTAGAAGTTCTTGTTTGCACAAGTTCAAAGCTGTAATAACAATGATAGTATGGGAGACCTTAGAGAAAGCAGATCTCATAATCTGTCATCCTTGTTGAAATTCCTTAATATGATTCGTATAGACACTAAGAGTAGCAACATTAATAAATCAATCTAAAGAAGAGTAGCATTCTTTGTGTTATATCAGTGATCATACCCACAATGTATGCCACTGGCGTCGCATCTATCACCTGTTCCAAGTGCTCAGGCTGTTAGTGGTATAAGTAATGGTGGTCGAGGCATTCTGAAGGTGCTATTCCTTTTCTTGAATCTCCCCAAGTCTTGCTAAAAGAAGAGGATTAAACTAACTTCCCTGCACGTAGATCTATCACCAGCTCTCACAAACCCTACATACACTTACTCGGTGGAATTAGTCGGGAAGCATATCAAGCCAAGCCTGTTGTTTGTGTTCCTGTTAGTTCTCTTGGGGAATTGTTAGCACTGGCAATGGCACTTGGTGACTCCTCTAGCAGAGAAGAGCTAAGAAAACTTTTAGGGTCAATGATAGGCTTGCAAGTTTGGTGGTATATTGCAGCTCTGTTTTCTTTATAGAATATCTTATGTTTCTTAGTAACTTGTCTTAATTATCCGCAAAATTTTTGCCTGCTTTTGTTATTCAGGTCAATATTCTAATACCAGATTTTTGACGAAATTAGAGCTTTCTTTTAATATGCCTACCAAATGGAAAAGTTCAGCAGAATAGCATGAGTGTTAGACAATAGCTGAGTAATCAAGAAATTATATTCGCTAGAACAATCAGAAGGGCTGTGGTTCAAAAACTGAGTCTATTTCCCCACCTTCCCCCCCCCCCCCCACATACAACCCATGTAAAAATACAAATGCATCTCTACAACTACTATCTAATATACATTGCCCAATAATTAGTAATCACACTTTGCTTTGATACTCTACAAGTCAATGCCATCAAGCACAATTGCGACAAATCCAATTCCTACAGCATAAATATATGGAAAAATGAACTACAAGAAGCAAATTACACAAACTACACTAACTAATAGAACACATCAAAATTCAATCAAAGAATCGAAGTGGTAAAATTCTGTGTAGAAAACCCTTAAGACATTTCCTTGGCCAAAGAAAATGGAAATAGATCTAATTGAAACTAAAATTAAATTCTGAAACTTAATACTCCGTAGCAGATACTCGTAGATTTATGCCTGTGAGGCCACTGAGGAGAAGAAAACAACGGCTCCAATCGTGTCCAATTGTAGCCAAAATCAACTTCTAATTATAATATGTTTAGATTTGATAAATTCTTAGTTATTTGTACTTATAAATTATGATATCATTGATGGTGTGGTTGTGAACTTTGTGAAATTTGACAGGGAATTTCTGTCAGAATGCTGTCATAGATTGATGTTATTCCCACTTGTATTTTTCTTATAGGAATTGGAAGATATCAAGCCGAAGAGCTCTGTGATGATGATGCTTAATAAGGTTGGACATGACGGCTAAAGGATTTTGGAAGTAGGTGTTTTTTATGAAGTCATGGATAACTTGTAAATTTAGGGGAGCATTTAGTGTTTTGTAGTGAAATATTATTCAGTTTCTAAAATCATTAAAACGAGGCGATGTGTTCGTGAAGATTATGTTGAAATTTGTTGATCTATTCTTAATGAATGCAAATCATTTTGGTTTATTGCTGTGTTTGATCTTTATTTTTCTTCGAAAAATGTAGAGTTTAATCAACTATAATATTGGGATTTAAAAACTGTCAAATTATACAGTTAAAAGAATTTCTTGGTTGAATTTCAGGTGATATTCTAATATCATTGGCAATATCATAAAAAGAAAAAAAATATTGACTTGTATTATTGACCAACATATTTACTTATATTATTGGCATAAATTAGAGTGGACCACGGCGCGCGTGCGCACGCCGGGGAACACTAGTATATATATATATATCCATATTCCATACCCCTCCCAACTTTTACCTAATATTATTTCATACCGAGGGCAAGATTATTGCAAGTCTTGAGAAGAGTCTTGATTAAAAACTTTTGTGAGTCTCAAGCAATAATCTTACTCAAGATTCTATTGAGTCTTGAGTTGGTTTTGATTTTCAAGACCCAACTCAAGACTCTTGTTGGACACTTGTCCAATTTTGATTTGGTCTTTTTACTTTTTTTTTTAAAAATATCAAATTTGACATTTTTAATTTTTTTAAAAAGAATAAAGAGAGTCTTGGGATAAAGTATGAAAATGTAGAGAGTCTTGATGTGAGTCTTAAAAGTAAAAAGTTAGTGAAAAGCTGATGTGGCAGAGTTTAGAAAGGAGTCTTGGAGTATTGCAATAATCTTGCCCATACTCTACCTAAGGGCAAGATTATCCCTAGTCTTGAGGGGAGTCTTGAAGTCAGACTCCCTCAAGTCTCAAGGGATAATCTTGCATAAGACCCACTAGAGTCTTGAGTTGAGTTTTGATTTTCAAAACTCAACTCAAGACTCATCTTGGACACATGTCAAAGTTGTATTGGGTCTTATATATATTTTTTTCATTTTGATATTACTTTATTAAAGAATAAGTGAGTCTTGATTGGAGTCTTGGATAAAGTGTAAAAATATAAAGAGTCTTGAAAGTAAAAAAATTAGTGAAAAACTGATGTGGCATAATCTTAAGAAAAATTCCGAGTTTTGGGATAATCTTGCCCTAAATTTCACCTCACCCCCATTTACTATTCTCCATACTCCTTTCAACTTTCAAAATCCATCAACTATCCCCCAATAACAAGGGGTTTGAAAATCAAACCTTAGAATTCACGCACAATCCCATAATGAACCTCTTATTGTCAGTGCCCGAGCGAGGCGAACTTTCAATCCGATAAGACTTTGTTAAAATAAGTGCACTAGTAAGGTTAAAACTCCTATTTGTCTCCCAAAGTTAACCGTATAGCGCAAGTGGCACCCCACTAAAAGTACATCAAACAGCAAATCCTAAGCCGCCCGTGTGTTCGGTTGGATTGAATTCTTGCAGCAGAATTTTGCCCAAAAAAAAAAAAAAATCAAAAAAAAAAAAAAAATATTGTAGGAAAGAGTAGTCCAAGAGAAGTGAAAACTGAAACCTCTTAACAGCAGCCAGCACATACATGTTCACTTAATGAGAGAGAAAGTTACAAAAAAAAAAAACACTTGTTTTTTTTTTTTGTTTTTCTTTGTTATCACCGTCTATCAGAATTAAAGTTCTCTTCATTTTCATTTCAAAAGCTCTAATTTTTATTCAACAAACTTCTGAATTTTGTTTTGGAATTCTTGCATTGAAGGATTACCTATTATTTATTTTTTCTTTTCTGCCTGTATTAATTTGTTCTTTTTGTACTTTTGAAGTTATCTTGAATGCTAATTTACTGAACGCGGTCCAAATCTAGGTATGTTTAATTGGATTTAATGATGTTTGAAAGGCCCTTTTTCTTGTTTTTTTTTGGCTAGTTTTGTGGAATAATGAGTTGGGTTTTGTACATGATGCTTTACCTAGATAACAAATTAGTTTAATGAACTTTTTATTAGGTTGCTGAAATTTTTGGGGTGTTTTTGGAAGGTATGATCTATGAAACAAAAAATGCAGATGTTTTGGCTCACTAGGGTTTAGCTCTGCATTTTGGATCTTGGTTATGAGATTCTATATAAATCATGGGGTTTATTCCGTTTTATTAAATTAAATTCTCATCTTTTAGTAATGAAGAAACGCTTATCAATGTTAAAGTTCTAGCTTAATTGTGCATTTGCCAAGTTGAGAATTAAATTTAAGTTCCATGAATGCTGGATTCTTTTGCTGTGTATTTGTGATATAGTACTGTATGTTATATAGGCTTTGTTGTTGCTTGTCAGGGTAATGCTGAAAATGTGTTGACTTTCCAAAATCATTTTTTGGCACTTGGAAGACAACCCGAAGTGGGTCGTTGACATCTTATAAGTGCTAAGTTGCTTCACAATGTGTTAAAGGTGACTTTTTTGATATGGTTTTTGGTATCTTAGTGGCAAGGATACCGCGAATTCCGGAGCTGTCTCAAAAGCTGGATAGTGTATTGTTCCTATTTGGGGGTTGTCGCCTTGTCGGGCGTATCATCTTATTTTAAGTCTTGATTAGGTAAAGCAAGATTTAATCTCGACAGATTTAGGAAAATTGGGGCAAAGGGTTTAAATGGTCTTGGCTAATGGCTTCTATTTAAGTCTCTTCGGTGAAATGGTAATGTGAAATTTTTTGGACTTGCAGTGCTCGAGTGAGCGGTTTACAAAAAGCCGTTGTTATAAGGTGGACATGAGTATGCTGAAGGGGATATGCTGAGCCAAGGCAACTGATTTACCTGCTTTATTTCTGGTCCTGGTTGTGCTGCCAGTGGTCCTGTACATCTTACTGGTAAATGGAGTGAGGTTCAAATAAAAAACAGAGGGATAAATTTGGTTGTTAAAGAGCATCTGTAGAGGTCTATTACACCGGAGGATATGGCACGCTCTAGTGTCATTTCTTCTGCTGTGCCAGCTCTACTAATACTTTTCGGGAGTGTGCCAGATGTGGTAGTCGGCTACAACAGCTGCTCCAGATGCAAGTCTGTTAGATATTGGTATGGTACATCAGTTTCAAGAGATTTACATTCTTATGCAATTTATTGATTTTTTAATCTTCTTGTTCATTGTTCAGATGTCACTTATAAGGCATAAATAATGTTTGGAAATATGTGTTGTACGAAAGAGTTGTTGTCTCAAAGGTCTACAAGATTGGTGGCCGGTTGTTGGCGATGTTATTAAAAGAATAACATGCTTCCAATTTCTGATTTGAATGTGAAGTTTTTTATCCTGATTTTAAAACTCCCAATGGATATTTCAACCATTTAAGCTGAATTTTGATGGTATTGTGGACTATGGTTAAGTGTATGAGATGTTTACATAAGGTCAGATATTGTGTTGTCAAAACATGCTGCGAGGATGTTAATGAGCCTAGTCTAGCTGAACTGTTCGAACTCGCTTGCGATATATAACTCGAAATGAGTTTCGAGCTTTTTTCAAGCCTACTCGAGTTCGAAAAACCATAGCAATATAATGTTCGAGCCTATTTGCTAGTTTCGTGCCAAAGCATACCGTGTCTGCCCTCGAGTAGTCCCAAGCAGGCTCGGCTCATTAACACTCTAATCAAGTGTATTAGAATCTTCCATTCCCCTAAGGAAAAAAAAGTCCTTTCCAAAATTTGACACTTTCCAATTTATGCCGTAGAAGGAATGTTCAATGTAATTTGGCACATCGGGGTTTTTTATTAGACCATTAAACCGATGCAAAACTCTTAAGAAATAAAAAATAGTGATTGTGTGCATCAATAGGCGGTTGTGATTTATAATATCATGAACTACTTGCTGGCAAATTTGTTAGTGAAATTAAATGGATAGAGAGAGAATGATAGGCATGTGATAAAGAGTGACATAGAGAATGGCAATCGAATAAGGTCCATAGGGAAAGAAAATTTTTGGTTGTAAGTTGCAACCAATATGAAAATACCAAAATTGACAAATCTTTCTATTATTTTGATTCTGCAAGTAGATTTGGTTTAATGGTCTTTTTTTTGTTGTTACTTATTTTTCGGTGGAATGAGAGACATCCTTGGAGCATCCGTTAAGGTGAGGTCACGACTCACGAGTTCAAGTCCATGGAATGTCCTCTTTTCAAAAATGGCAAGGGAAGGCTTACCCTCATACACCCTTGTGATGGGACACCATTGTGCACTAGGCTCCCCTTTAGCCCTTTTTAGGATGTGTGTGTGTGCGTGTGTGTGTGTGTGTGTGAGAGAGAGAGAGAGAGAGAGAGAGAGAGAGAGAGAGAAGGGGTGAAGTACATACAACTCTTATATTTCAAAGGATTACTTTTGTGATAAAACTTAAAAGTCATAAAACCAATCAACTCTATCCAATTGTAGWTTGAGAGAATATTTGTGGAGAAACCGGAGATCTTAGGTCATTAAATCTTAACCGTGCCTAATCATTCCTAGCTACAAATTAAATTATACTGCTGTTCCCTAGTGGAGAACTTTAACACGCTATACGTAATCAATGACTCTCCCTGGAATTGTTTTAAGTACTCCCTCCGTTCCATGCAATTGTTACCATACACTATTTGGGTCTAAAATATGGAAACTAATATAATATGGCAAGTGGGGTTAAAAAGTAGATTTAGATTGTAGAGAGAAACAAATAAAATTGCATTGTTTAATGCACATGAGATGATGAGAGTATTGTAAGTGGTATGATGGGTTTCACATGGCGGACCACCACAATTAAAAAAATAATATAAGGTTTTCTAAAATTGAATAAAGTGGCAGTGCTAGGAATTTCATGGAACGTCCATATGAGGGAAGTGGTAGGAATTTTGTGAAACAGAGGGAGTACTTGATTTAGGTGCCTAAGGTTCTTCGTGAGTTCCTGCCTCCGTTTTTTTTTTAATTTTTTTTTTAATTAATCGTTTATGTAGGGGATGTGCATTTGTCAAGTTATAATAGAGAGAGAGAGAAAGACGAATAAGGGGCCCTTATGATGAGGAGAAAAATTGAGATAACATAAACATACTCCAAACAATGGATCTCTAGCAATTATTATGAAACATCTATATAAGGGACATGTGTCGATTAATAAAGAACAAAAGAATTCAATAGAATAGCCCTGTTCACTCACATGGCCTCCTGGTCATTTTTTTTACTTTGTAAGCTAACTTCAAATGTAATTAAAGCCTCCTCTTATTCGAACCTATGACCTATATTAATTGGTCTAGGCTATAATTGTTAGACACGGTCATTATATGAATATTTTGCTTGATTTGGTTTCAAATGGCGTGTTCAGAGGTCATGACTCACGAGCATGTGCAAGTGTTGAGTACCTTTTATGGTAGTTGAGTTTAAATGTATAGTTGAAGTACCATAGCTGCATAGCATATGTTTGCATCAGATTTCAACCCTTACAATGAGTCCGATGTCAACCCTTGCTCATTAGTATGTTTTAATAAAACTTCGATGTGTTTAAATCATAAAATTAAACTATATGTACACTTCATGKAAGCCAGAAATGGAGATATAAGATCATTATAAGAATTATAAGTGAATCTTCACATATTATGGCATTATGCCAAACCATAAGTGAGATGCTGCCATGTATCTCTTGACTAGTTTCTGATGCTAGCAAATATGCTTCCTGTAGTGTCGTGAAAGTTTGCCTTTATAATATGACTATTTTTTTGCGAGGATATTGTCGATTTGTCGTTACAATCTGCTGTGCCTAGAGTCACTTAAGGAAATAAGGAGTATAACTAAATGGTCGTTTTATTTTATGCTTGACAGGCAGGACCTTGTCTCTAGCCTGTTTTTATTCCCTTTGGACGTCGTCCTCTCAAAGTGGAATATATCATGCAAAAAAGTTTGAATTTATAAATTTATACTTAGTCAGAATAAATTCATACGGGTGCAGTGTATTACCACTTATGGACCTTTTCATGATTGAGAACTCCATAACAGCTATAAAATCTTATGATTTTCACCTGGGTTCTGTATTTGGAATGGTATGGATGTAGTGAAAGTGTCTGAGCCCTAAATCTGTTCACCTAGTTATGAAGATTAAGAGACTCCTTAAAATCTCCTCAGGTGGCAGAGTTTCCGTTACTTTTCTCCCAAACAATCCATTAGATTTGTAACTGAAAAGTAAAAAGTAAGCTTAAGGTTCCTCTTTAATAACAATTCATCCCTCTCTAGACTTTACAGACATCTAGTGGAACACTGGAACTTCATGAAATGCAGTCTGTCTTTGAGTCCTCATAGGCTTTGTGCCTATTCCTGGAAAGAAATGTCCTTTGGACTTTGGATGTCCTGCTAACAACATTAGTAATGAAAACAGGTCCTGTTAGCCTTTATCCTCACAAACAATGGACTCTGGTAACTAATGCCATTTTTCAGCTTGGTTTCCGCGCTACTTGAGTTGAACTGTGTCAAATGAGAGTGCAGTTCTGGAGGTGTCAATAATTCAACTGGAGACAAGGTCAAAAAGACAATCCGCCACGAGAGTATCTCTCACCTTAATTATACGATCTTCCAGTAGAGGATGCTGTGCATGAGAAGATTATGTCACACAAGGTGTATTCCATCATATGCTGTCATCATAAGATCCTGATGCCACTACGTGCTTCCCATGCTGATACTTCAGCTTCTGTGGATGCTTGTCAATGTCAAAACAAACGAGGAAAAACTCGAAAAGCGTTTCCAAGCACGAAACCCAGAGATGTGGATAGCAAAGATAAAGCGCACCTGTATTTACTGATGCATTGAGAAGTATTGCCAGATCCTTTCAAAAATACTTTCTCAAAGCATAAGGTCTTGAACTTTGATATGTATATATCTGTTTATGCCCTTTTCTTGTAAATCATAGCTGCAATTTGTTTCTCTGAATTTCAACTTAGAAATTGCGTTGGGTGCAGTTAAAAGGTAAGCACAATACAAACACAGGGGGTGATTTTGCAACTCATAGCATCAATGGTCCCATGTCATGTGATAAATATTCTGATTGGAGAAACACATTGCAACAAAGTCCGGAAGTCAGAAGTCACACAAGAGACTCATTATCTTRGGCTGAAAAGGGCATGAATGCAAAGGAAGCAGCTTCAGGGTACAGGTCAGCAATCAATGAAGTAACCAATTGTAGCAAAGAAGTGTTGAAGAGGAATACTTTTCCTCAGACAGTCTCCAGCTGTGAAAGCATTGAGTCTAATAGTGCACCGACCACTGATTTTGTCAAATCGTCTGAATTTGTGAAGTCAATGCCGAGAGCAGCAAGAGAACAAAATCAGTCGGAAAAAGTTAGGAAGGGACATGGAATTGGTAAATCAGGTATTATATATTTGCCCCTGGTGTATGTTTAATTTCTTCATTCATTTGTTGTATTTTTTGTTACTTGCTTCTTCTTCCTTGTGGTGTTGACTGTTGTTGTATCTAATTAAGCCGGTCACAAGTGAGCAATACGTAGAAGTATTTTGTGTTTTAATATACAACCAAAGATCACTTTCTCTTGCCAAAACCAATTTCCTCAGCCTTTTCACAGTTCACACTTATCTAGATTCTTCTTATAGATGAAAGGGTGTCAGAATAAGTAAACAAATAGAATAGTATGTCTTATTATCCTTTAATAAGACTTATTAGTATTGTCCAAGCCTGTGAAGGTCACTTCTTGAAGACATCTTTCATACCATCTACTTCCTTTGGACGCATGCATGCACGCACGCGAGAGTGTGTGCAACATCTACCAAAAACATAAATTTCCTATTATGTGCAACAAAGTTTTTCTTTCCTTTTTCGCTTATCACCTCTCTCTCCCCAAAACTCATTTTACACCCACAATGAAATTTTACGGAGGAGTCCGTGCAACCTCCTTTTGTTGCACATAGTAGAAAATGGAGGAAGTATGAAAATTGGTGTGACACCTTCATTGATTTGAGAACTTTGTATTGATTGCTCACATCCTTTCCTCTGTAGATAAATGTCTGCCTTTTTTATTATTAGGAACTAGCTACTGATATACGAGTAATGTTTAACTGATTAGAGTAATTGAATTCAAATTCAAAATTTCCATACTGGTAATGTTTATTGTGGTGAATTTACAGTTTACACCATTGCCATGAAACTGTGGGATGATTTTTTCTTTTACTATTAGTTTGATTCGCTGTTGATTCTAGATTTATTAATCCTAAATGAATGGTATCATCGCTGTTACAATATTTACCTCTTACAGAGTATCTGTAAAGTTCTCAATAATATGTTGTGCAGGAAAATAGAATAAAATATATGAATTTGTTGTATTTTGCACTATACTTTAGGTCTGTATTATTTTTATGAATAAATCCAAATAAAAACGACAGTGGTAAGACCAGTAATTTTTGTATGTGGTACTCTGCTGATTTTTAATACTGTGTTTTTGTCAGAAGTTTCTGGAACTGGCAATCTCACCTCTGCAAATGAAGCCAATGGTGTGACAAGCGTAAGGTTAATGAAAGCTGTTGGTCTCAAGAAGTTGACAAAGATGTCCAGAAAGGCTACATTGGAAATGGATCTTAATGGCTGTAAGAAAGTGAAGGTCAGTCAAACCTTGATGATTTGATAACACTTTTCATTAAGCAGATGGATGCTGATTACTTTGTTTGCAATCATTCCAGGTGCTTTTCCCTTTTGAAGAGTTCATTAAGTTCTTTGAACTTGAGGTCTATGACTTAATGCCCAGAGGCCTTCTGAATATTGGAAATAGGTAGTTTTCTACTTTTCTGGTACCTTGATTGTTGTATAATTGTATAACTAATCAACAAAATTCTTGGAACAAAAAACAAGTTCAAGAATTGAGGAGCAAACAGAACTATGTTAGCCATGTTTAATTGCTTATCAAGTCATATAAAGAGACATTGAAAAAARTGCYCTTTTGAAGCTATTATGTTTGGGTTGGCATATTATGCATCAACTCTGCTGCATCTTGGATATTAACTCAAATCACACAGGTTGTCTCAGAAGGTCACTTAATAACTCTTGCTTAGAAATATTTTATTGATTGTAGTCTTTTAACCCTGTGATACCTAGTTGAGTCAGATAATTGTAATCACCAATTGCGGAGCAAAAATTTTGTGGTTGGGTCTGCAGACAATTGAATAGGTCAATAGGCATTGTTATTGTGGTGCATCAGAACAAACTTGTCCAAGATACTATCTGAATAAAGGTTACATCTTAAAATTGGCATTTGTACTTTAACTATTTGGGCTCTTATCATGGCCTTCACCACCGTTACCAGTGCAATATATGTTCAGTTAAAATATTTGATTTTATGGAATACTTCTGTTCCTTTCATAGTAATTAAAGTTTACCTTTTGGCACAATTATTAAATAAAAGAGGAGAGAAAAAAAATGCTGCTGCTTTTTGGATGAGAAGAGGATTGGGCGAACTGGCTTGCCAAGATAAGTATATGTCAGTATTTTAGAAGTATCTCAAAAAAGCAAGTGTCTCATTTATTGTCATAGACAAATTTTCTTCTGAATGCTTTTTGTAAGTTGTGAGTCCCCTTGTGACAATGTGACCTGTGTTAATATATGTGAAATCTGTTGCGAGAAATATAATTTCTAGTTTTTGGGATGCTATTGACTTGAGTTCTTGTACTATTTCACTGTGCAGTTGCTATGCAAATGCTGTGATGCAGTGTTTAACGTGCACAAAACCTCTTGTCGTCTATCTYCTGAGCCGAACACATTCTAGAACCTGTAAACAAATCTTTGCTTTTATGCAAATTAATATTTTTGTATCTACTGTTTTCAGGTTTCTAACTATTTACTTTGCAATGTACATTATAGGCAGCCTCAATAATTGGTGCTTAATGTGTGAACTTGAGCAACATGTGCATGTGCTAAGAGATGCTGCAGGGCCTTTGTCTACAAGCAGCATTTTATCACATATACGAAGTATAAATTGCCAGATAGGTGATGGAAGTCAGGAAGATGCACATGAATTTTTAAGGTTTATATCTGTAAATGCATTTTCTTTGCTCATGAGTAGACTCTGCCTTGTTAATTATGCTAGTTTGTGAAAAAAAAATTGAAAGACTTATGTTGATTAAGATTTATACGAAGTATAAGAAAAAAAAAAAGTTATTTTTTTAATGTATAGTATCTGACTGGCCCTCATGCTCTTTGCTAGGCTTCTAGTTGCATCAATGCAGACAAATGTCTAGAGGAAGCGGGTGGTGAGAATCAGATTCATCCCATTTTGCAAAACAACTTTTATCCAGCAAACATTTGGTGGCGCCTTAGATCATTGGTATGGCCTCTGTGAAGCTAGTGAATTTCCTTGTAGTAAATGTAGTCATCCATTCAAGGGGGATGATGTTGATATTGAAAACTTGTGGCACTAATAAAATAGCTTGTATGAATTTCTGGCTTTATGTATAATAAATTATGAACTACAACTCTATAGACAACTAACATGATTTCCAATGGTATGGACAGGTGTGTGTTTAAAATGTCAACATGAATCAGAGCGTATGAGAACATTATGGACCTAACATTGGAAGATCTTTGATGGTTGAATCACTGGAAGATGCACTAACTCAGTTCACTATCCTGAAGATTTGGATGGAGAGAACATGTACAGATGTGGAAGGTTTGGCTGATTTCTGGTTTTATGGTTTGAATGTCGTGAATCTTGTCACTAGTTGGTTTTGATTAACATGTAACACCTCTACTTTGCATGAAAAGGTGCACTTCTTATGTTCGGGCCAAAAAGCAGTTGAGCATCGACGAGGCCCCAAACATTCTTACAATCGTTTGAAGCGATTTCAGGTTTTTGCTCCATCTCTCCTCACTATATTACGTCTACGTTTCTTCTATTGTTTTCTCCCCCCTTCTCTCTCATGTCATAATAATTATCATAAAAATGATGCAATTGCAGTGTCTTTCTTGGGTGATGAACATCCCAAATCCCAATATCTAAATCATTCCTTATTTCATTGATGAATTAAAGAAGACTTCTATTAAGTACAGCTACGTATCTGGTGATTTGAAATCCTTTGGTGAACTGAATTACTGAATATGATTGTATCTAGTAGTCTCAACATCTAGACAATAATAAATCAGATTGAAGGGAAGTAGTGCTTTTATTTTATGAATTAGCATGCTTGGAATTAACAAGTAGATATGCCTGTTCAATGCCTATTGCGCATCAGCAACTTTGCATTTTAAATGTGATATGAAGTAGCAACCATAGTCGGCCTCTGTGTTAAGTCTAAAAACAGTGTGGGCTTTAGATGTTTCATGTGTCAACTGACCATATTGACAAGAATGGGCTGCTTGTGAAGTATGAAACCAGAAAATTGTTTATATCGTGGATTTAATGTGCTATGTGTTGCTAACATGCTATTGAGTTGATCAAGTTTTGATCTTGTGTTTATAGCTCTTGAGAGTGTTATAGTTGCTTCTATTAAATAATTTTGACTTCATTTATTTCAGGAAGGAATTATGGCAAATATAAACAAATGCATACGTTCTCCAGAGATGTTGGACATTGGTTCCATTTATGACGGGCCACAAATGACAGCCCTGCTTTACATGCTTTATGCGTGTCGTTCACGTGGATACACTTAATGCATCTTTTTCAGGACATTATGTTTCTTATGTAAGGATCTGCGGGGAATTGGTTCAGGATAGATGATACAGTGGTAATTCTGAATTCTTGGCATTATTTATAAGTAGTCGAAGCCAGTATATACCAAACTAGATTCTTTGTTTTTGCTATTCTGCTTTCAATACTCATAGTTATGTCAACAGGTCCAGCCAGCTTCCATGAACCAGTGATGTCGGAAGAGCATATATCTTGTTCTACATGAGGTAATGCTGGAATATGTTCCATTTTAGGGAAAAAAAGTGGCTTCTTATTTTAGCTAATGTAGTGTAATAATTTATGCTCTCTGTCAACTTTGACACAGCTTTTCCAATGATTGCTTTAAACTTCATTAATCCGATAAGAGTTAATTCCTGAGTTTTTTTCTTTCAGATGACTAGTTTTCAGAACCTATGTAACTACTTGAAAAGTTATTTACTGGCTTTCTAACACTGCAAAATAAATTAATATGCTTCATTTACTATGTTATAGTATGCAATTTTTAGAAAAAGACCAGGCGTAACGAATAACTTTATATGAGTTGTGCTATCATTGACCTTTTTTTTAAACAAAAAAATTGTGTATGTTCATCAGGTCTTCTCCTCGAGCGCCAAGAGCCTATGTAAAAATTGCAAGAAAGCAGCAGCTACCAAGTCTCCAAGCCCTGTGTTTCCAACAGTCATACCTTAAATAAGGATCAGATATACACCAGGCCCAACGTCGATTCAATCAGACATTTTGAATCTCTGCATACCCAAATTACATGGAGTTTCTGATGCTACAACGAGCGATTGGTCCCTTTTCACTAGTTCAGATGAAGCATCTTTTACTAGTGAAAGTACGAGGGATTCATTCATTATACTGATTATCTGAAAATGGCAACATTGATCCATTTTCCTCAATGTTTGGCACCCACTCTACTCGTGATCACGCCCTTCTCAAAGAATGGTTTATGTAGAATGTTTTCAGGCAGCAAGCCGGTGACGAAATGTTTCCGACAGAGAAGGGTATGTTTTAGATTCAGACCATGGGTTATCCTCTTGATGAAATGCAAGGAGGATATCGAGGCATGCTAGCGTTCCGTATAATGAAGCATTCATGTCTGACAGTGGGTATCAAAATTTTGTAAATTATGGGAGTGCAAATTATGAGAGTACTCCCAGTGATAGTTTTATTCAGAGTTTTAGTAATGTTCAGCTCTGATAATGAGATTTAATTTAGCTGTAGGTAGTTTTAGTGTAATAGGTACCATGCCCCGATTATTTTGGCGATTTCAATTTACTTGTTGAATGGGGGGCAACTGTTAATATTATTGTAGTTGGAAGAATATTTGGGCTCAATTACTAACAAAAAATGTCAAAAATTTTGTGCCCGTTTTTTTTAAATCTTGTGCTGTACAGATTGATGGTGTTTGTGCATATGTTGCATTTCATTTAGGGGATAAAAAATCACCCCAGTTTCCGAGACCGCCTTGATACTCGAATATCAAGTATGGCATATGATACAAGTACCCCCTTTTTTTTTTTCCAAACAATGCTGAAAAAATAGAACTTTTTTTACCGAAAAAATGGAATTAAATAATCCGAACTTTTGACCTTTCGCTCAAAATAATCCCAACTCAAGTTTATCTCAGAATAATCCCTATTTATATCTCCATCTTCCCAAAACGATCCTTTTAACCTTCTACCTATTCAACAGGTTATTTTTATTTTCTTTTTTCTTTTTATCCCATTTAACGGGTTATCCCCCTAAACCCACCCTCACCTTCCCTCTCCTCTCTCCACCGCTACACAACACACCACCACCGCCCAACCTGTCAAGTCGCTGCCACCACCCCAACTTGCCTAGTCGCCGCCACCGCCCCAACTTGCCTAGTCGCCGCCATCGCCCTCCCAACCTCTTATTTCCGATCCCCCAACCACAGAAATCCCCACGCGAAACCTCCCACACCCGAAACCCCCCACCACGCAGCCTAACCACCACTACCTCAGTCAAATTCACACATCTTCCTCCTCGCAGCGCGCAACCTTCACCACCACCGTACTGTCACAGTTCGCACAGCCCGTCATCGCCTCCCCTTTATTTCTCTTTCTTTCAAACCTACAAATTTGGGGTTTTGTTAGCGATAGTGGAGTAATTTCAAACCTCCTCGCTGCGCGCAACCTTCACCACCACCGGTGTATCGCTGTCGCACCACCGAAACCCTTGCCGTCGCAGATTCCCCTAAACCCTCGGCCTTTTGCTGTTTGTCATCTCGTCCTGTTGCTATTCGCAAATTGCAGCCACCGTCGTTGGGTTCGGCTGCCCACATCAACGCCCACGGCGCTACCCCGTCGCTGCCCACGTCGTATACCTGCAAGAACGGTGGGTTATGTGGGCTTTGGGTTGCGGGAACGGTGTTTCATGGTGGTTGCATTGTTGGGTGGTGGTTGCGGGTGTGTTGGGACAAGTAAACCGGTTACAACCTACTAAAGCAGGTTAACATTTGATTAAGGCTCATTAATAGAAGATTAGGGATTAAAATAGGATTATTAAGAAATAAACCTTAGATCAGATTAATTTGAGAAGAGGGGCAAAAGTTGGGATTATTAAATTCCATTTTTCCTAATATTTCATATCGGATGATGAAGATGGTGGAAATTAATGATTTAATGTATTATATTTAATTAAATCAATTAATGATTTAATGTATTATATTTAATTATTTATTGTATGGTTTGCTATTAATTTTTTATAAATCATGTAAATAGTAAGTACTAAGTACTAAGTACTTAAGTAAATAGGTAGCATGTATAATGTATTCCACTTAAACAAAGGATAAATGGCAAAAAAAAAACAGATCAACGGATATTCGGATATCCGATCCGAAAAAATCGGATATCCGAAATTTCGGATATTCGAAAATTTCGGATCGGGATATCACCGACCCGAATTTTCGGATCGGATCGGATAATCCGATATGAACAGCCCTAGTGATTAATGAGTGAATGACTTAATTGTTCATAAATTGAATTTATCAATTTGTCCATATTTTGATTCTTTTATGAAATTGGTATTTTTTTAAAGTTTTACCATTATATTTATAAAATTTTATTTTAGAAAACTTAATTTTTAGTGCGCGTTTCGCCGTACCCGTATTTTACCACAAATTTTTGTCGTACCCCCGTACCAAAAAACACGATCGTACCCAAACGTATACCGGTTTTGGTGCTGCCTAGCTAGTAGTAGACCTAGTAGTAGTTCAGCTAACAGACAAATGATGACTTCTCTTTTTTTAGTATACCCGTTTTGGTGCTGCCTAGCTAGTAGTAGGCCGTTCGGCTTGTTTGTTTTTGTGGAAAATGATTCAAGTGGTGTAATTCACTAATTCGTATGAAAATGGAGGACGTATTCAACTATTTTGATGCATCGGTTGTATAAACAAAGGACAATGATGGTAATGGTTGTATATTACTCAAACTAGTCTTTTAGCCCGTGAATAATGCACGGGCTTTGATTGATACTCACATGTCTATATCACGAATTTAAATTTGGACATTTGGGAATAATAAAAAACAATTTTCTAAAATACTTACAATCCCCTTCCCCTCTATAATGTGCCAGTTTCTATTTATCATGAAATGATATTTACGGTATTACCCCTCTAGGATATTATTATTACATTTTGCCATTATTTACTGTTTTGCTTTCCTCCACCTACCTCTTACTAAACTTCTTTGCAATTTTTTTGGTTGTGTTTTGTTGTCAGCCGTTCTCCTCTTTACTCCTCTTCTTCCCATAGTCCCTTCTCATTCTTCCTTGTTTTCTTTGTATTGCTTCTATGGTATTTGCAAACCATGGCCCCTGATTCCGTTTCTTCTTATTTGATAGTTGTCCGTTGATCTTGCGCGCTTTGAATTTGGCTTTGCTTGACGTTTGTATTTTCGTGGGTGCTTTGCATGCAATGGATCAGTTTTAATATCAAGTGAGTATTTCCTCAGTTTTGGCGTTTTCCAGAAACCCTAATCTTTTTCTTGCAGTTCAACAAATCGAGTTTCGATGTTGTGCCGATTGTTGGCTTTTTGCTTGATTTAGGTTTTTAATTTGATTGAAATTTGGATCGTTGTTGATTTTGAGATTTGGTTTCGAATTGGGTTATGTGATTTGATTGTTGGTATTTTGGAGGTTTTAGGTTTAATCTTCCTTTGTGGGTTTTGACTTTTGGGTTGCAAGTTTTTTCCCCTTTCAATAATTTCCTTAATCGAATTCTGATTGAGTTTAGAGGTTGTATTCTCGTATAGGGATTTAATGGAAGAGAGAGTATTTTAAAAGTATTTGCAAAATAAAATTTAATTAATTCATAGTAAAATCGTATGTCATCCTCGTCTCCAATCAAC
The DNA here is from genome assembly GCA_008642245.1 of Bassia scoparia. Lineage (NCBI taxonomy): Eukaryota > Viridiplantae > Streptophyta > Magnoliopsida > Caryophyllales > Amaranthaceae > Bassia > Bassia scoparia. The sequence continues at coordinate 7,384 of SNQN01008617.1, read as the reverse complement.
AAGCTTAGAATTTCACTTTGGCGGCCAATTTATTTATCGAAATTTTGATATTATGATGTTTCGCTAATCCTGATTTTATTGCTAAGTTATGTTTTTTGTTCAATCATGATTTAGGGATTGCAGATGAAGATATTGTGATTAATGTTTGATTATGTGGATTGCAAGAGGCAGGCATTGTGGAGAGTCAAATTGAGGAGTGTCTATGTTTCCACCTCAAACACCAGCCGGTTCCTGAAGGCTCGAAGCATATAGGATTCAGTTCGCTCTCTATTTTATACAGTAGGAGAGCGAAGAGGAGAATTGTTTTAGATGAAAGGGGAAAAAGAAGCAAGGGCATTGCATCTCGTAAGCTCCATTGTTCTTGTAATGCTGATAGTTTCAAAAGTAGATTATATCCTTCTAAAAAAGCATTTCCTTGCAAATTTAAGACTTCTTTTTAGCTTACATTAAAAGCTTTCCTTACCTTCGTATTATGAGTGAGACTCAGATCATATCCTAATTTTACTCTTTGCTTTCTTTTGAAAAGTTAGTAAACTTTGCCAAAAATATGTAATGATCTTGATATTATTCCCTAACTTAATTTCTCTTCTCACTAAGAGTAATAAATCCTTTTCTAGGGAATTTGATTAACAATAAAAAGACAATAACAGAGTTTATATAAAAAGTTACTCTGTAAAGTTTATAATTTGTGCAGTACTAAACTCAGTTGAAATTACATATGGTGATATTCATAACTCAAAAACTTACAAGATGCTATAAACTCCTGAACATTGCTATGTCGCTGGCTTGCTGTGAAACAAGTTTGAGACAATTTCAAGCATATAAACTTTGAATTAGCTCAGAATAGATGTTCTCTTTGCTATCAGTAGCATAAGAATTTATTCCTCAATATACTATTGAATTCCATTTTGGATTAACTAAAAAACTTCAATTTCAGCATGTTTAAATGTTGCTCTGTACCATTAACTACCCCAATGGTTATCTAAATCCCGATCATCCGACGATTCTACGTACTATTTACAATCCACATAGTTTGTAGATCAAACGATCTACTTGGACTAAACAAAAATTACTTGAATTTAATACAATTCTTCGATCATATGGTTCAGCCATCTGATTATAAGCATATTCTAAAATTATATACTGTGAAATCTCTTTCATAGTTTATCAATTATAATTTCAAATTGATCATAACTATAATCTTAATCATAACATACAACTATATCACGATTATTTCGATTTTCAACTACGTATAATCTTAAATTATCTACCTAATTGTCTCTACCACAAAAAAACATTATTAGTTATCTGTCTATAAATGACTATTTTATTATTGAATCTTCGCATTGTGTTGGTTTTGGTAATGTAGAATTTAAGATGATGCGTTCCGATTTTACCATCCGTTCTATCAACCTTTCAATCCAAGTAGTATCTCGATCCGACAACTATATACACGTTAGCTATACTTTATCAAGTTCAATATTTTAGATATGTTGTTCATTATATTTATTTAGTTTCTAAGATTAACAATCAACCAACGAAATATAATAAAATTGGAATGCGACCACATGTATTCAATTTTAGAATAAAAATCGCAATTTACATCTCAAAAACTATATCCAAAACCAATATATTTCTTAAATGTAAAAAAAATATTACCAGAGCATGAAATATATAAGCTAATGATACTTTTAAGTATGACAACGTGGAACACGGCGCGATGGCCGCCGTTGCCACTAGTATATAAGAAAATATTCATGTGAGTGTTGTTTAACTTGTCTATGAAAAGCATTATAATACACAATCATTATTATATAAAAAATAGAAGTTAAAAATTAATCAAGTAAAAAGATAGTAAAGTTGAAGTAAAAAAAAAGCAGAGAAAAAACAACGGAAAATTGAAAGCTTATTACTAAAAAAAGAGGAAGAGAAAAGAAAGAAGAAATTAGGCGTGAAAAAAAGCACTAATTGTAAATCGGAGATGTTATAATATTAAGTTAAATAAATCAATGATTAAATATTTAATACAATTCTATTTTTGCAAAATAATAATAATTGAAGATGAGTAATTTTTTTAGTGATGACATGTGGCTATGTGATAAAGATAAATGTAAGTGTGTCATTTTTAATTTAGGGGTTTTTATTAAATACTTCCTCCATTTTTAGATGTTCCATATCATATAGAACGGTTTATAAGAGTTGATTGAGTTGAATAAAATAGTTGAGTAAGTTGGATAAAAGTTGAATAAGTTAGTAAAAGAGTTAATGTGTGAATGAAATTTATGAGAAAATAGTAATTTGGGTGAAAAAGATTGGTAAAGTAATGAAAGTTGACTTAGAAGAAAGGGTAAGTCATTAATGTTAGAGTAAATAAAGTAGGTAAAATGTGAAAAAGTTATTTTTAGATTGGTTTGGAACAACTATTTAAAAACATCCCAAAATAGAAACTGGAACAACTAAAAAAACGAAGGGACTAGTATAGATGTGATTAGTAGTTGTAATGGTTGTATAAACAAATTAAAGGATCGACATCACAGTTGTACTGTATATTATTCAAATATGATTAATTAACACCAAGTATGATTAATAGTTGTACTGTACATTACTATAACGAGTCACATGGTTATGTGAGGCTGTGAGCTAACAGACAAATGACTACCCTTTTCTTTATGTTTTTAATTATTAATTAATTAATTAATTAATTCAATGGTGCTTTGTTGCTGGATTAATTGAATAGTTGTATTCCATCCACAAAATGATCGTTATATTTGAAATATGGCAAAAACTAACAAGCACCCATAGAGCGTTTGATAAAATAACCAAATATGGAAATATTAAATGAATATAAACATTAATTACACTGATTGACGTGTGAATTTAACATTCATTCCAAGTTTAATGTCATTTTAGAAAATATATTTATAACTTATCTAACGCTAGCAATATCTTTCACAAATCACAATACTAGTAACAAATTAATACTGATTAATATGTCTTTTAGAGTTTTAGACCTTAAGTCAGCTTGAGTAAATAAGATTAAACATCCTTGATGAAATTGGATATAGTTCGTTTTTTTTAATGATATTGGTACAAAATATTTTGCACTTCATTTATTACCTTTCTTCATTTAATTTCTATTATATCTCATTTATTTAATGGTACATTGCCTTTTCAATTGCAGGTTCTGTGATTGTTCATGCTTTGGATGAGAAGGCCAGAGCCTACTATGATTTGGAAAGAAATTGGACTGGGATTAAACCAGTTGAATCAAACCAGGTTTTTTGACTTTCTTATTCTCTCATCTTAATTTTTTTTATTTCCATTTCATGGAAACTATATACGGCGTAATTACATGTTGAAAATTCTAAATTGTCGTTGGATAGATAATAGGAGTTGGACGAAGAATATATGATTATGTGAATGTGTAAATGGTCGAGAACTTAACCTTGGCAAGTTTCAAATAATTGTATGGTCACGAACTCATTATACCTTAATAAGTAATACTGATTTGSTGAATARTGATTTMCTTTGCTAAATTTAATTGGTAGAATAAAAATGCAGTGACTACCTCTTATTAATGTGTTCAGGAACTGGATAAAGCTATGYTGAAGATTCGGCCAAAGAACAATTCTAAGAAGCGAGCTCGAGTCACTGCTTAGGTCGTAAATCTTCWGGATTAGTTCMGGTTGTCTTGTAAATAAGGGTGGTTCAGTCAGAAAGAGCTTTCCAACCACTGTCTTTGAAGTGCTTCCTCCTTTATGAGATTGTATTGTTCAAATTAACAGACTAGTTATCTCGGATTCTGTTTTCTGTGATGGGAGAGCTATCTTCTTATGATAACACAACTCTCTTATAACGAGGTCCTGGCTCTCGAATTTTTTTCAGTGATTTCAATTTTTTCACTTTGTTTTGCATTGCAAACCGAGACTGATATCCTTTGTTTGAAACTACTCGTCTTTTCCATAATAGTGACTTACATCAAACGATATTCTCCGACAAATTTCGCACTAAGAGTTTAAATTTGTTTGTCTTGCATATTTAGAGTATTTAGAGGTCAGGATGTGGACTATTTTTGGCACATTACTACTCTTTCCTTTTTGTGATAAAACTCGTGCATTTGATGGTGACGAAATGGATCTTGCAACGAAGGTTTAGGTGTTACTTGTTAGGGGCTGTTTATTGAATCTTGCTCATTCAATTGACAAGTATGGGTTTAATTGGCTAAAGAAGCATAGTTTTTTTAAAGGCTGGTTCACAACGATCATTCAGATTCAGGGAAGGATTTCCTTTTCAACCTGGAAGTGATCTTATTTACTTGGTTACAAGGCATCACAAAGCATCGTGAAAGAAGTCCGCCTTTTGTAACTACGATATTACTCGAGAATTCGAAAGTTGTTGGAAAAACTTGTTAATCAGTAGTCCAATACAATGATGAAAATAATCGTTAGATTCTTTACACAATACAAACGTTCAGATTCAAATAGAAATTCATGATGACAATACAAATGATAAAAACTCAAATCCAATAGCAATTCATGATTCACAATACAACGATAAAAAGAAATCGTATATTCGTTACACAATACAACTTCAGATACGATAGAAGTAGTGTTATTAATGATTCACACAAGTACATCAACCCACTCCAAAAAAATGAAGTACTCCGTATTTCATTTGATCACATTGGAACCATAATTTCGGATTCGGTGTTCATATTAATCGTATATCATCATTCATCTTGTAAGGCTCCGAAATAAAAGGGTCAGCTACCATGCCTACATGATACATTCAAATCCACCTGCAACACACAAAAAGTCATCATAAAAAGGATTTGGTACCATTGAGGCCACCAGGCCAATTAGCCACCAGGGCCCATATTAACTAAGTCAAAAGGCCCAATTCGTGTACGCTAAGTCCTAGCCCAATCAAAGGCAAAAACACCTAGGATACGAAGGAGTCAAGGCCACCAACCCCACTAGTCAAAAGTGGGTTGCAGTGCACTGACACTACCCTCGGTATCTCAATACGCCACTTCAACGTTTGAGGAAGCCTCTGATCCATTGCAAGTTCCCAGGTTATAAAAGCAGGCTTGAGGCCCCAAGGGCGGGTAAGTTCGCTCGACACACCATTACCCCTACCACTCTCTCTCCTTTAATATTGATTACCCTGGAATACTGACACCTCAACCTCGAAAGGAGGTCAGTTCCCTGGCGGTTGCCTCAGCCCGGTCAGTTCACGCTTCCAACCGTACCCGTTCTGCTACGCGAACCAGGACTTGCCCCCAGACCCCAGGTCCATCTTCATCCCAACCAACCCGGCGCTCGCCTGGCCCCCTTGCTACGTCCAGCAGTACCACAACTATTGTCACACCCACCATTTCCGGTCACACCTTAGCAGGCAGGGTGTCACAGCGCTGTCACATGATTGATGTGAGAGACCTGGATGCATGCCAACGCAGGAGATGATGCATGATGACAGAGCTGACCCATTTAGAAGCCAGCAGGAGGTCTCAATCCCGCACAGAAGCCCGCTCCCCAACGTACCAGGTCGAGCAGACACCGGGAAAGCCGGGGTTCTAATGCCACCACCGTCCATATTACCATTAGCAATGTGCCGAGACCAGAATATGCGCGTTTGGACAGTGGGACGTTATAACAAGAACTCCTCCCCTCCTGGGATGGCGAGAACACGAGGTTACTCCGCAAACGTCCACCGAGCCCAGACCAGTGGAGAAGCAACGGCAAGTAATTGTCTTAGACGTGCAGGTCTGGCCATCCTCAGGTATATGTGGGAAAACACTTCGGGAGTGGGAACCACTCAAGGCGAATGACTTTTATGTTCCAAACTGACCCACCAGAGCCGCCCGACCGGAGGTACCATGACCAGGTAGACGGGCACACAGACCACCACGACCCACACGTGCAGAAGGCGACTTAAAAGTACTCGCCACCACATCCTTCCTCTCACCATCGTTTTGGGTCATCGCCATCGATGGAAGCGACATGCCAGATGAAAACTGGTATGGGGACCTGAGGTGCAGATATGCGAGTCCGTGTGCACCGAGACCGTCAAGCAACGCTGCGACAATGGGATCACAAGCAGAGATCCGCTGGAGTGAGTACGTCGCGAGACTACCAGACGTTGGACATGCAACCTGGCCTGGCGGTTCAGTTCACGACAGGCTTGGGAATCGACTTCTCAGCTTCTGTCAAAGTGGAAGAACGCAGATCCTGATCTACAGGGTCAACCTGCAACTTTGGTCCCCCTGGTCAAACTACAGTGCACTGAGCAGCTGAAGATCAGGTATCCTTCCTCATCACACTGTAGTGAGGGGGAAATTTTGCAACAGCTCGGTCACAAAAAGTTAAAATGCCAGGCGCACATCGACAATTGATCTTACTGAGATCCTTGAAGACCACTGTGGGCTGCTTTATGAAGGGCATATGTACCTGGGTGAATTCACAGATGCAACCTGGTGGCAAGTATTTTCCTGACCCCTTGACCAGATATTGCACAGGCCTGGTTTAGAAATATTCCTGCCAGTAGTTATTCCTAGCTTTGTTGCCTGGCGCATTAATTCAGAAGTCATTTTATAAGTGGTAGAAGGAAGAGAGAAAATCTTCGAGTTGAGGCTTATGTCTGTAAACAGGGTAAGAGATTGAAAAGTCTGCGGTCTGTGATCTTACCAGGTTCAATAGGAGCCATATGGTTCCAGATCAAACTGATGTTAGTAATCATGGCTTTGCATATGGTCGATCAGGGCCCCGTTCAGGGACCACCTCACGCAAGTCAAAGGGGTACGCCTGGCCCAGGCCAATGGCGAATTAGATGAGTATATACGCCTGAGGGAGGTTCACAAAGACACGACCACCAGTTGGGAACTGCAAGCTCCAAAAACAGGAGGCACCAAAAAAAGTCACCAGCTACGTGCCGAAAAAAATCCAGAAGGAAAAGAGGAGGAACCCAGAAAAAGCGAGAAGAGCATCACGCACCACTTCCACGCTATTTGTCGAAATTATTACCCCCCCTTCAACAACAGACAGCAGGCACACAGCCGGCCACGGGGGCGCGCGAGGCAGTAATGATGATGCACTCAGCAGAGGAGAGGAGTAGCAAATGCGATCAAACCTTCCCAAGAACGGTCTAAGGGCTGGAAAGGAACCCTAAATTAAGTACTGTGATTTCCGTATGAGGTGTCCTGTCATTCCACTGAAGATGGGTTCAGCTGCACCGAAAGAACAACATTGAAGACGCTATATCAGAAGGCTTTCTTTGCTCAGTACAAGTAAATTGCCAAAACATCACGAGAGAAGGACCTAGGGCCAGAAGGAAGACAGAACAGAAGCAACCAAGGAGGGATACCAGCCCAGATCTTCTCTCCTTT
>SNQN01008616.1:14862-28455 GCA_008642245.1 Bassia scoparia | reverse complement strand
TTGTAGATGAGGCAGCAATAGGAGTTGTGCTCACAGGTCCAAGTAGAGCATCGCTTAATTTTGGTACCCTTCTTGTTAGCAGATGATGATCGAACAATTCCGAACCCCTGTTGCTTCCCATACTTGTTGTAGTAGGCCTCGACATCCTCACAGGTATCAAATACCATTTCGACCTCGGGGGGAGGAATAATTTCAGCCAATTCACCCTTAACATGTACATCTTCACTTGGACCCTCAACATTGTCGACATTAATTAACCCATCACAAACACGTTCCTCATCTACTGACACATCTTCATTAAGATTAATAAACCCACGACACGACTCAGATCCTAACTGAATCAACAACAAATGTAAAGGTAAATTAACATACAATGAACCACAAACAAATAAAACACAATAAAAAATACAAACAACAAGCACAATATAACAGAACGCTAAACATATTAGGCATCCAACAGGGCATCCATCTTACGATTAACTCGATTGTAAATACAGAGGATTTTAAAACAGCAACCATCAAACTAGAACACTGGGAATAAATTAAGGACACTCACGATTAAACATACAAGGTAAGCAGCAATACACACCGTATCCCTAGATAATCATATCGACAATGAATTAAGTAACATCAGAATTAGAGGTTATGTGATCAACCATACAGACAAAAACAACAATATAACAGAATGACAAAAATTATAGGCATGCAACAGGGCAACCATCTTAAGATAAACACGAATGTAAATAGGGAGGATTTTAAAACAGCAACCATCAACCTACAACACTGCAAATAAATTAAAGACACTGCAGCTCAAACCGTATCACTAGATTATCATATCGGCAATGAATTAAATAACATCAGAATTAAAGGTTATATGATCAACCACCATAACACCATTTTAGCAGCAATAATATTCCAAGCTACCACAAACTCTGGACATGGAACAACATGACAAATACAAAAACACTCCACTAACATGCACGAAACCCAACATCGATAACCACACCAACAATAGAAGAAAAACAATATTACAACAACCCATAGCTAAAAAATTAGATTTAAACAGTTAAACAATAACAAAATAAACAACAAACAAATACCAAAAGGAATGAAATGGTTGGGATGGCTAACCTCAACGTCAATGATGCAATCGTTCGCCGGTGCACCACTAACGTCCGTCAGAGCCATTAGAACACATTTTTTTAAAAAAAAATCAGAATTTATTCTACACCTCAAACCCTAAAATTAACATAGAAAGGGAAAACAATATTGCAATTTTATTCAAACCAAAAAAATGAAGTACAAAGGGAAAAATGGGAAGGATTCTGAGTGTCCAATTGTCAATCCCTCCAAAAAATGGGAACTGTAATTAATTAGGTTTCAAAAAATTTGAGGGATAAAGAATGAAATTTTGAGGAAATTGGTGAAAAAGAAAATCCGCAAAAATATACATCAGAATGAACTGCATGAGAGAGGAAAAAAAATTACTGGATTGTCCCAACAAAATTTAGATTCAGTAGCATGAAGTAAGTGGGACACTACACATCCAAAACACATGCAAATAAAAGAATGTTAATCAACATTCACATTCAGATGGCCCCTTACCTTTTATCTCATCATTATCATTTACGAAGTCTTTTGATTGCAAGTGGGGGCAAATTTTCTTTCCTTTTTTTTTATTGTGTTGCGCGCCGAAATTTTCATGTGTCCCAAGCTTTTTCGTGGAGTGAATAATAATGTAATCACCAGATGATCTTGGTCCAGACATTGTCTCCACATTATATTTTATACGGGTATCTGAGTACATATAGGATTATGGATTTAAAGGAATTATAGTGGCGAATTTGTATTTTCCTCATTATAGTTGAGTTTACGCATGTAAAATATCTATTAAGTTCAAATATTTCTCCAATTTTCTATTTCCTTTTAAATCCATATTTATATGATTAGAAAAATTCCGTATTTTTTATATACTACTTTGGTGAATTTATGATCAAAAGTATGATGTTACAAGAGTCATCAAACCATCAGCGAATCACGTGTATGAAACTTCCTTATTTATAGTTCGTTTGTATAGGGTGTAGAAATATATTTTAATTTAAAATAGTTTCATGAAAATTTTCATAAAATTAATTTTTCTTGTTTTTGTCATTTTACCTAAAAATATTGTGAAAGTAGGAAAAATGACAGGGGAGCTAAGGAGGTAGTGAAGAAGAGTGCACACAGAAATGATAGTATTTTCTTCATATTCGAAAAGAAAAATGGTGTTTTTTCATTAAGAGAAATTTTATTCCTATGGAAAATATTTTACAGTCTATTAAACGGAACCGTAAAATAATTAATGCTAGCAGTCACTAATTCGTTGTTTAATAGATAATTTTTGAGAAATTTGATACTCCCTTCGTTTTTTTAGTTGTTCCACTTTTCACTGTAGGATGTTTTCAATCTAAAAATAACTTTTTACTTTTTACCTATTTTATTTACTCTAACATTAATAAATTACTCATTTTAAATTRAACCTTCATTATTTCACTCAATCTATTTACCCAAAATTACTTTTTCTCAACAAATGTCATGCACACATTTACTCTTTTACCTAACTTACTTAACTATTATTTTATCCAAATCAATCAATTCTTAAATAACATGCCAAATGAATATGAAATATCTAAATATCAGAGAAAGTATATAACCAGTGGTGGTGGACCGATGGTCCATGAATGAGATGGTGGTTACATTGAGAGTTAGGGTGGTCAAAGGGAGTGAAAATTGTGTATTTAATTGGGTGGTTGAAAAAAGAAAGATTTGTCTGATCTATACAGTCAACGAGTGTGGTTTAGCTTTAGGGGTGTGGGACAGTGGGAGAGATGGTTTAGGGTTGAACAATTATACCTTAAATGCTTAATGAGTGTAACATTACTACGAGCTAAGCATGTAAAAAGTATCTCAACTTTTATTTATTTCACCGTTAAGGATTTGTTATGTTTTTTCATCCGTAAGAGCACCTCCATTAGGTAACAATTTTCTCCTTCATCCCTCTCTCTATCTATCACTTTCTCACTCGCTCATCATTCTTCATCACAAGACAATTTCTTTCACCTTCATCACACCACACCAAAAAAACTCTTCATCCCTCTCTCTCTCTTACTTTTTAATTATATTTCACAATAGTTTCTCTCACATCCAACGAAACATTTTGTTTTTATTTATTGTTAACTAATTCGACTAATACTAAATTTTGGTACTAATTAATCGAGATTAGTATTTAATCAAGAAATGAAAATGTGAAGAAAATATAACAATATGGGTCTCTATGTCTATTTATAGATCTTGAAAAGTTAAAAATTTTGATATTTTTATTTATTTATTTTAAATTTTTTACAAGAAAAAAATAGCTCGTTTAAAGAATTGATTTATTTTTTAAARGCGGGCACACACTTGTGATTCCTTCACCCAACTCTTCTTGGGATGAAGAATTGGGTGAAGATTTCACCAAGTGATAATTTTTGTCACATAATTGTCATTGATGGAGGCTTGTGATTTTTTTTGTCTTTCTCTAAGTGACAATTTTTGTCATTGATGGAGGTGCTCTAAGGACCTAATAATACTTCTCTAGTTAATCATAACCACAGTATTTCTATAAGTGGGTCCTTTTGTTATATTTATTCATTTATTTATAAAGTGCATGTTTTATAATAATAATAATAATAATAAAATATTTAGTAATTAAGTCATATATTAATTTGTTCTTATTTTTTTTTTTACAAAAATTGTCTCTCATATATTAATTTGTTATTTTTAGGATTAATTAGTTCATACTTTCTAATGACACACAAAGAAAGACAACAAATACATCAACTACAATTATGTCAGTAAACTTAAATCGGGTACCATACGTAATTCCCCTAAGTTTTATTTGGGAAACTTCAATTGCACAACAACTTCTAATCCATAATAAAAAAAAAATCGTGTTTTTAGGGATACGTATATTTCAAAGGTTAAGACGATGATATTTACTTTTGTTTGTGATACGATGGTTGAACAACTCGATCAGTAGATTATTTGCTAAATGAAAAGTGAAAAGGATTGTAATTGTGAAGATTTTTGAAGTAATGAATAAGCTTAATGTATTTAGATTGTTTTATTATTATTATTGATATATATGAAATAAGAATTTATTGTTGATATCAACCTTGGTTAATGGTGAGTTAAATGATGAAATTAACCTCGGGTCCTTTAAAGGAAAAGAATAAATGGAGTCTATTAACGGGGAATGAACTATGTCCAACAGTTGGACCAAAATACTTTAGTGTACTACCTCCCTACGCGTGTTTTGACATGTCATTTTCCCTTTAACGGACTCAAAATTCCCTTATTTGGACTCATTTGGGCCCCAATTTTTTGTCGCACATCGTTATATGTTGTGGGAACCATGGTAAATTGCATTCAGCATTTTTCCAAAAATTTCGAAGTACCTCATTATTCATGATGATGATATCACTTATTTTCGTTCAAATAATGCATCCCAGGGACCGTTATTCGATTTTCCCGGATTGCTACACCACATTCTCAATAGAAGCATTGTCATGACACAAGTAAAATTTGCCACAATATCCCTACTATAGGTTCATAAAACAGTTTATATAATCGGGCTTTGCATACCTACTACTGTGTATTTTTTTAATTAGCTAAATTAAATATTAAATGAGGTAGAAGTTAGATTATATATATATTACTATAACGCAGTTATTACAATTAGTTATCTCAAATGCAACTTCTGGTAAAGCTCTGTATGTTGTTATTAAGTTAGAATACATAGGGATTTTCAACTTGTACCATTTGAATTTTGCGGTTTCATTTATTACCATCATTTTAAGAAGTAATTCAAATAGGTACCGATTAAATTATTGCCTATTTCATATGATAAACTAATTAGTGTTACACAACAAGAATTTGGCGATCAGCGACGAGCTGTACGACGATAATCGGTCGGTAACGTCGGTCGGATTTTTTTTTAGTCGGTAAAATATTTCAAACCGATTACCGAAAAAATTACGACTATAAAGGAATGGAGGGAGATGGTTTACGACCGATATTACATTTTGATCGGTATTACCGACCAAAAGTCGTCGTGATACCTCCATTAAGCGCCAAAAAAAGGAAATAGCAGGGTTTAACACGTCCTGCGTCGGTAAACTTCATTGATTTGTGAGAAAATATGCAAAACTTTTACCGACCGAAACAGTTAAGCTGACATAATATTGTCAGTCAGACTGATACTTTAACCATCAACAACCACAATTAAATGGTAATTATATTACTATTATTGAAACCAGAAGAATAATGGTCACAAATCACAAGCAAATTCCAAATCATAAGTAAATATTGAAATAAAATACATATTACCCATGTTCACTACAGATTTCGAGTTACATAATATAAAACAAGAAGAAAAAAATTCTAGATATTTCCGACTTGAACTTCTGTAACAACCATCACACCATGCCCTTAAGTTTTCTTGCCTCTTACAATGAATGTTATGCTATAGAGTTATATTACACATAATTAACAAGTCACATTTACGTTCTAACATCACGATATGAACCAAAGCTCGAGATATATTATCTGAAAAATAAACAGCGGAACTGCATGATTAAATTTTTATCATCTACAGCAAATCAATTAATTTCAGACTTAGTCTGAAAAGCATAAGTAGCATTATACTAACAAAAAAGCAGGTTCTAATATAATTTAAAGGGATTGAAACACAACCAAAAATAATCTGCGCAATAAATCAAAAAATAAAATATGATCTTGATTAAATTGAATAAACAGAAAAAGAAAACGAAATTAGTGTAAACAGAGAGAATATACAATATAATCCAAATAAATTCAGTAGTGGAACATGAATAAACAAAAACAAAAAAAGAAATCTGGAAATAGAAATTAGTCGAAACCAAAATTTTCATAAGACAAAACGAAATAAAAAATGAATCAATAACGAGACTTGAAACGAAAAAACAAAGAACTCTAGAGTCTAAGAAAAACGAGTGACAAAAGAAATATACAAATAAAATTTAATCAGAATGTTAAAAGTGAGTCTATATGTCACAGCAAAAGTGTGGATAACACTCAAAGTCAGAATATAGTTACAAGGTTAATTAAAGAGAATAGACGAAAATCAGAACTGTCAAAATCAAATAGGAAAGCACATAATTCAAAATAAATAGAAATAAAACTAAATCAAAGAATTAAAAATAGAAATCAAAAGTTAAAGATGAAATTAAAAATAAAAAAGCTAAGAAATCAAAACCCTAGATCTAAACTAAAAACGAATCAAAAGTTCAAAAAACGACTATCAAAAGTTTAAAAAAACGAAATCAAAAATACAAAATCTTTTACACCGACATATTCCAAAGCTCACCATAAACAAAACATAACTTCTTTCTTAGAGTCTCAGATCGTATGCTCAAGTCTCGCTATTACGTCTTTCCATGTTACTGTCGGATTTCGGAATATACGATATGTCGCGTTTTCCTCTTTCCGACCCGTTAATGTATTATTGCACGTTATCGACCGATTATAATGTCTCGTTCGGTATGCTTGCTTACGTACTAGATTAATGTGGTCGATTTGCACCGATTGAAGTCGTGTATTGAAACCGTACCTATTGTACGATCTCCGAGTTATATAAACGTGGTATCTGCATCGAGCGGTATTTCATTCGGTGTTTTACCGTAGCTATCGTCTATTTGGACGTGTCAGTGGTCGAGTTATTCTAACGTATCGTATAATGTTTAATACAAAATATCATGTCGGCAAATTCGTTCGCTCCATTAGTGGAAATTCTTTGATTTATTTAACTATAGATACCACACGTTACACCATGGTTTAGCTATTTAGAACAAATACCTCTTCATTCCTCGTGTGAACGAATCCCACGTTTTCACACACCATTCGTTCAAGTATCGTATCTCACATAACACTTTGCTTTTTAATCACCATTCTATTTGCTCGTTTTCTCTATTCAATCAACTTTTCATCAGACGAGTTGAGCAATACAATCGCAATTTGAACAGGCATAGAACAACACATTGTGAATCGCAGCACGTGCTTCCCAAAGCACATACAGCGTAAATCCTCTTACAAAATCGCTTTATCCCCATTTCATCCAAAGTTGTTGATAGTTCAACCCTTCTTTGCTTCAACTGAAGCTTTCCAAACTTACTAGTGTGAGTATTGCTCCCTTTTCGCTCGTGTTACCTAACTGAACGATCCCGACGCATTGTTGGTTTTATTTCTTGTTAGTGTGTGTCCGAATTTGTGTGTGTGCCATTTGAGTACTTCGTTGAAGTTTGGGTCGATAATTATTCCAGTGGAAATTGAGTCGAGAGGTGGAGATTGTAATTAGGCTGCTCAATTGGGAACCGCGAAGGGCGCAGTTATGCTGTCAGAACTGCAGACCTCCTAGTTGCTTACTGTCTTCTATGTAGATTAGGAGTGACTGCGAGGTATGATGGTTGTTGCATATATATGGTGTGTTAGATTAGCTTTATGGGGCAGCCTTTTAGAGTTTTGACCAAGTCAAAATCTATTTAATTTTAAATAGCATGTGTTGGGATGAGTAGCGTGTTCATGGGGTAGCTGTAGTGTTTGAGTAAGTTCTTGCAAAAGCACTAATGGTAGGCTCCGAAGTAAAAGCTTTTCTCAAACGCTAACAATTTACTTTATAATTATACATTTTTAATCAATACACACTATACCGCTACTTATTTGCCAAACACTAACAAATTATATCAACTCATCGCTACTACGCGCTACGATCTATCTCGTTATTTCAGTGCTGACATCTACCTCTACCGCTACAGCTACCTCTACCGCTGTTTTCCAACATACCCATAGTATATGTGCTGGTGCCCAAGTGTCCTTTATTCATTTGCTACTCACGTGGTCTTTGGTGGCCTTGTGCTTGGTTATGGTAAAGTATATCCAAGGCATATTTTTACTCTGGTATTACTTATACCATTATTCACTCTTATTCCAATTCTTCTTCCGCAAAGAATTGCAAGGTATAGGGCCGTGTGCAAATCTACGTGTTAGATCGTTGACCATGTTGTAAGTATAGGACTGGTTTTTTATGATTCATCAGGATATTTAGTCCGACTGTGCACATTTGGTTAATTATGTACTATTTTAAAGTGATTAGTTGGACACGTATGTATTGCTCTATCGAACTGATATATATAAAGGCAGATCATCGAAGCGCATATTGATATAAATGATTACATAGAAGCCTATAATGTCGTCCAATCCTAATATGTTGATGTGTCAATAATTTATTGTACCGATGCAACAATACGCCTATCTGGCCGCAAATTTAGTACCATTTAGTATGTAGTTATTTGAGATATATATTTTCGTATATCTTTAACAATTGTTGGGGTAAGCTAATTTGTTTAGATCATATTTGTAAGGTTTTATTTAGGATGATAAATATTCTAGTATATTATTATTTCTTATCTTTGATTTATTTTATATTCCTATAGAAATATTTATTTGCTCAGACTAGTTTTAGACAACACATCAGTTTCTTCAGTTCTGAGTTGCGAGAGTATTAATTTTTGGGTGGATATAGTATTTCGAGGAGCCCTTTTTGTGTGTGAGGTAGAGCACCCTCTCTCATCTCCCGTTTGTTGTTCCGCCACGGTATTAGTGAATTCGTTCTCTTCTCTCCACAATATTATAGTTTGTTTTCATCACTTATTCAAATTTAATTTTTTCCCATATATTATTATATGTTATTAACTGTGTCGTTTACTTTTTCCATTGACATCGTACAATTTATAGTTGTGATACGGTTCTTTAAGTTTTCTCGCCATAACTAAGTGGTACACGAGCCAAGTTATAATTGTTGGTGCAATTGTGTAAATCTCATCGTCAACGTTCAAATCTATATGGATAATTTAATAGATCTGTATCTGTGAATTTCGGCTTGTGGAAACGTAAGATGCGTGCAATTTGATTCAATATAGGTTGGGAGAAAGCCGTTGGATGAGAAGAGCAAGAAGCATGCAATAATGACGGTTTTCGATCAGTTTGAGAAATTGATTTGAAGGCGTTATCTTCTATTCAGTATTGCTATTGTCGGATTGAAGTTTGCGCAGAGGTAGAAAAGAAGAGCAACTGCGGCATATGTGGCTAAAGTTGGAGTCTTTATAAATGACAAAAAGTGTCACAAATCATTTGTTGTTGAAGAGCAAGCTTCATGATTTGAAGTTACAAGAAGGTAAGCCAATTAAGGCTCATATTGATGATTTTTGTTCAATTGTTATGGATTTGCATAATATAGATGTTGAACTTGATGATGAGGATTTGGCTATTACCTTGTTGTGTTCATTACCTCCTTCATACAAGCACGTTAGAGAAACATTGCTTTATGGTCGTGATGAGTTTAGTTTTGAAGATGCTAGAGATGCCTTGTTGCACTACAAAAAAAAAACCGTCTTTAGCGACGGAAGGTATCCGTCCCTAAATTGACAAAATCTGTCGCTAATTTAGTTTAGGGACGGATTTAGAGACGGAATCAAGCCGTCTCTAAAACTCTCGTCGCTAATTCAAGTTAGGGATAGATTTACATAATCCGTCCCTAAATTAGGGACGGATAAAATAACCAATAAAATAACCGTTTCTGATACTGTACAAAAAATTTAGGGACAGAATTGTAAATCCGTCCCTAAATTTAGGGATAGAAATATAAATCCGTCCCTAAATTTAGGGACGGATAATAGGAATCCGTCGCTGATGTATTTAAAAAAACAAATAAAAAGGGAATATTAGGGACGGATAAATTTCATCCGTCGCTGATTATCAATAAAAAAAAAAGAGAAACCAGCAACAATTGAAGTTGCTGATTTCAGTAACGATTACACATAAACTAATGACTAATCTGAAGAACAAAAACAAAGAAAAGTGATTGATAAAATTAATTGTATTCAAATTTTATTAAATAGAATCAAATAATTACATCAAATAAACTGGAAAAAATTACAAGATTTGAAGTATATCAAATATACTTAAGTACTTAACCATAAAACAATAACAAGATACAATTACACAGTTTACAAGCATACTTCAAACCAAAAAAAAAACAAAGGATTTCCAACTTCAGCACAGCAGCAACACAACCCAAAGCCACGAGCCTGAAAATCAAATCTGTAGACTTCAAAGAAAACTAGGACAAAAAAAATTCAGATCTGAATTAAAAACACTGACAAATGAATTATACTTCAATTATGAAAAAGAAAAAAACGAACTAGGCTTAAAATATAAATTCAACAAAAACGAAAAAATGAACCAGWTCAACAAAAATCGAATTATAAACTYATTATACTTGACCAAAACGAATTATGGAGAGTACTTGACTTCGGGACGAGAGAAAATTCGCGACCTCCTATTTTCATATGAGCCACTAGTAGAAAATTCATCAAAAGCTGGGGTTATTTAGGGGTCAAAAGCTGGGGCTTTTAACCCCAGCTTTTGAGCATGCATCTTTTGACAAAAGCTGGGGTTAAAATAACCCCAGCTTTTGAGTATTTTTTTTTTTAAAAAAAAAATATTGCAATTTTATATAACATGCTATATTTTTATATATAAAAACCTACTATATTTCCAATTAGTGTTACAATGAAAATTTACACTATTATGTTAACACAAAAAAATTACATTCTAAACTTTAATCCAATCCAGACCATTACACAATCACTCAAAACAAAAAATCAGAACTAATATAAAAACCGCGTAGCCACCCCTGTAGTTGTTGTTGCTGTCTCTGCTGCTGCTACTGCATACCATGCTGCTGGATGACTTCTGGTAGCTGCTGCTGTGGCCCAGAACCCAAGGCAGGCTCTATTGGTGGTAGTCAAACGTGCAGTCAAACTTCTGTTTGGCATGAAAGGCATATGACACTTGAGCATCCATTCCTGCATGTTTAACAAAGCTTTACCTTCTCAGTCTGCTAGAATTGATTAAGATCAGAAAATTAGAGTGTAATTGTAATTATCAACTTACCCATGTTAAAGTAATTCCAAAATCCTCCACGAAACGTTTGCCAGTCTTCCTACAAGGCATCCAYCAAACACAAGGTATATATATAATGAACAAAAACAATTTTGGGATGTCAATTAAAGCATTATAACATAAAGGAAGTATAATAAATAAACAAGTATATGTTCGGTTCCATCTCAAAACCATATAGCTATGGGGAGAACATAGTAGCCGTTAGTCCCTTATCTTTAAAAGGTGGTAGCAACTCTTACCCTGCGAGAAGAGTCAGCTATTGAACGAACACGTTGAAAAGAATGGAGTGCATGGGGCAATTCAAGAGGAGCAACTGGTTCACAATTATTCACTTCTTTCGGAGTCCTCATCCTCATCACAATATGCCAGCTTTATAATTAATCAACATTATTAGAMAACTAAGATCAGCAAAAATGACTAAGTAATTAAACAGTTTTAAAAAAGAAAAGATGATTTAATTTACTTGTCAATTTTCATTTCCTTTGCCATCTTGACTTGACGTAAAAATGACTTCACAGCTTGTTCATTTGTCCCGGGGTTTCTCTTGCCCTGAAACTCAAAACTGCAACTCAGACTTCCCATCAATACTATGCTCTATGCTTATTAACTACTAGATGCATTGACATTAATGCAATTAGTGTCATCATTTCCGATAAGATGATTCAGAAACTGTATAGACATGAAAATAATTCCATTAAAAACAAATGTAATGGAATTCTAAAGTATTATTTCTGATTAAATATGTAAATTTCCGGTCTACGACATAAGAAGTTGTAAACTGGAAACGAAATTGGAATAATATAAATATATATTATTAATCTTATATATATATATATATATATATTAAATAATATATAATGTATATAATATATATATATGAATGTTTAGCAAATGGGCAGAAAGAACAGGGATATATAATGTCTCACTCGATTGGTTAGAGTTCTCATTCTATGTTCTAGAAACATCTGGATTCGATTCTCAATCTCGTTTGTAGTTTTCTGAACAACAAACAGAACAAAAAGTATTAATGAGGAAACTTCATGAAGTCAAAGATAATCCTCATCATAAGAAAGTTTTGAAAACTACATGTTGGAAATGAGCCTGAAAGGGACGAGGAACAGAATAAGGTTTATACAAATTTTCTTGAAACTTCTGACTAGTAGTAATAAATAAATGACATATGATTTAACCTTTTAGAATTGACTTTTTAGAGACTTCAAAACCTTTCAGATTTGACCAATTCTGATTTAAATCATCTGAAATTTACTAACAATTTCTAGCAATAGTAGTATACTAGTACAACCTTTACCAAAAAAAACTTGTTCAAACTGTTAGTAAAGGTTGTTGTCAACAAGAAAGGACTTCAAAGGTATACACAACTCGTGACATTAATCCCAGTAAGCCATAGCTCAACGGAGTAATACTCAACTTTTCTATTTCATTATAGCAAGGAAAACAATATCAAAATCATAATGTTATTCCAAGACTGTCGATTGTAGTCATGATTATAAACTATCATAAGGTACTCATATGACAAGTCAAAATACAAATTTGAGTTAAAATCAGCAAATACTACCCAAATATTAGACATACAACCATAAAATCGCAAATCTAATATCTAATTATTTCATCATAATACGAATCAGACCCAAAATCATCCAAACCGCCAAAACAGATTTTAACAAAAAAAACAATTGAACAACTTCATTTTTCGTATTCAGTCAATTAAACCAACATTAAAACATAAATTCAAACCAAAAATAAAATGACATAAGCGAAAATCAAACCTTTTAGACTCGACTCATCTTTGCTTTTTTCGTTTAATCTTCTTCTTCCTCCTCTTAGATCTGCAATTACAACGACAAAACAGGAGAAATGAATTGGTTACTTGATTAGGCGATTTGAAATAGACAAGGTGCTTCATTATATAAACAAAATCAACTATAGTATTCCTCAAATCTAATCACAAACATCTTTGAGGCATCAATAAAGGCCAAAATTTATTTCAAAATTAACAATTTACAAACTTCACAACCAACAATCACAAGGGATTCACAACACAACCGCAACAAAATTCAGAAAAATCAAAACCATATTCCTTATTTAACATCAAAACACTGAAAATATCCTAAAATTTAAAAACCCTAACATATAACAAAGACCAAAACGCCGAGAGGGAGGACTGATAACCAGCGGCGGCGCGAGCAGAATGAGGGAGGGGCAGCGGCAGCGCCGTGGGAAAGCAGCGTGAATTGGCGGGGGTTTGGGGGAAATTGGCGAGGGTTTGCGAAGAATTGGGGGAAAGCTGCGCTGAGCAATGTTGTGAGAGCAAGAGGGAGACGACGACGGTTTGGTGCACCGGGGTGGCGGGTCAGCGACGTCGATGAGCCTAGGGTTGCTGGTCAGCGATAAAAGGGTTTGAGGGTGAGGAGTATGCCCGCGTGAGGAGTGTATACGAATTGAAGTTGGTTTTGTTTTGAGTGAGCTTTAGTATTATGTGTTTATTTAGAGTAGTTT
>SNQN01008616.1:0-11905 GCA_008642245.1 Bassia scoparia | reverse complement strand
CCATGTCAATTCATGCCTCATGTTTGGAGGATTTTGCTTGGGTTGGAGGTTTTGGTGGCGAACAAGAAGGGCAGCTTGGAGTTTAATTTGAGCGAATTGGGTTACGTTTATGAATTCAAAACAGTCGGGTCTGCGAGGGTTAACTTAATGCCTAGGAAGGGTAGGTCAAACCTGATAATTGAGTTAGACAACGCTAATGATCGGGGTTAAGAAAAAAGGTTTTTCTTTGTGGAAGCAAAAAGCTTAGGAGATTGTGGTTCGTTCTTGTTTGACGACTGGGTTGGAGGTAGGAGTGTTTGGCCTTATATTTTAGATGGGTGCATTTTTTGCTTTGGCTTTTCTATCTGTGTCCGTTGCTTGTATTTTCTTTTCATTTTTTCCTTTTCTCCGCACTTACCATTGTATCTGTGACAGGTGTTAAAGAGTTGCCCCCTTTCCCGGTTGACCCTGGATCTGAAGCTCGTGTACAGGCAATTGAGGATATTGACCCAGACGAGCGGGTGTTCCTTGTGTTGAGAGACCAACGCTTGGAGGAGCAGGGCGAGACTGAAGTGTCGGAATCGGAGGAAGAGACAGAGGAAGACGTTAAGCCCCCCTTACTTCCCCGTGTACGAAGAAGTGAAAGGGCGACTCCCCGGTGTATTGATTTTGGCACTGAGGTCGTAGTTGTTGCTGACGAGGAAGACATGGCAGGTGACGCGTCGCAGGGTAAGTCGTCTTCGTTGTTGCGTTCTTCATTTGCTTCATCACTAGTCGGTCACAAGTCGTCTGGATCGTATACTCATGTTGGTGTCGTGGTCAGGTAACAAGTCGGCCAAGGCTCCTTCGTGGTGGGAACTCGACAGTCTGGTGAAGAAACAGAAACTTGATCCGTCCGTCTCGGCTTCCAAGACGTCTGATGCCCYAAAATGGGGGACGCCTATTTCYMCGACCCTTCCTGTTGGTGACAACGCTCGAGTGCAGCTAACCTTGCCAGCGACTTTCTACAATTATGACGGAGGGTTGAAGTCAATCAAGTCAGGCGTCGGTCGTCTCCTTCTCCCAGCTGCTAGGGAGCATTTGAAGAAGTTCTCCACCGTCGACATGCTCACTGAAGCCGCAGCTTCGTCCTTTTCGGTATGTTCTCMTGGTCCTTCGGCTTTCGATCTATTGTAGTTATGACCGTCGTCCTGATTTATCGACTTTGTTTCGCAGAATGTACAGCACCTGTTGATGGCAAAGGAGCAACTGGTGTATTTCAAGAAGCAGGTAGCTGCCCTTGAAGAGTAAGAGGGTAATTTGAAGGAAAAGCTGACTCGGTGTGAGGAGGACATTCGTCAATTCCAGGANAAATTTGAGTCAAGGTGGAGATTGTTAAGTTAGGTGCCTCAAATTGGGAACCGCCGAAGGTCTGCAGTTATTGCTTCCAAACTGCAGCACCTCCGCAGTTGCTACTGTCTTCTTGTAGAATTAGAGTGCTGCGAGTATATTATATTGGTGTTGTTGCATATAGTATATTGCTGGGGCCCAAGTTCCTTTTATTCTTGCTACTTCACGTGGCTTCTTTGGTGGGCTTTGTGCTTGGTTTGTGGTAAATTTTCGAGCAAAATTTACGTAACTAGAAGAGAGTAATTAAATAACAATGAAGTAGGTAATTCAATCAGCTGAAAGATAAATAATATTGTTATGATTCGCTCGTACAATGGAAATATGCTCAAGTTCTTAATATCAGAAAATTGTGTCCTTTACAAGGTTGACGATTCCCCTATTTATACTAACATAATCGATCCATTCCCACTAACTGACCACTACTATGATCATGCTTGATAAATAGGAACGGTTATTGGACTTTTGGCCGTTGGACGAGTTGATGTCTTGACTATRAAGGCTTCTTATGCTGACTAGGACTTGCGTGTTGACTTGGTTCTAGCATTTATCCACATTCCTGGGCCTGACCCACCTGTTCCATTGCTTACAATATACCCGAGGTCCATACTTCGAACATGGGKCACAAAATGGGCCCAACAATTGCCCCCAATCGACAATTGGCAAACAGGCGGGAGAGTTTAAATTTTTGCAATTTGTTGATTCAACTTCCTTGGACACGTGTGCGGCTGTGGTGTGTTTATTCCTACTGATGTCAAATCATATAAATGCAGCACGCCCTCTTATTTCCATCGGTTATTAACTCCTTGGCGTTTCGACTCCCTCACTTCAGGTACATTCTCTCTCTTTCTCTGTTCTTCTTCTTCGTCCTTTGTCTTTTCCTTTTCCTCATTTTGCTTCAATGGCTTCTTCTCCCACGTTTATCCACCAAAACTTGTTAGAAATTAAAAATAAACATTCGACCAAGCTCACCAATGCTGACCGAGTGAGAAAACAATGTCGTTTGCCTGAGGAGGCAAGGGTTGTGGTGCCTCCTCCTCAGGTGAAGGCAGATTCGGTTGCCCTTGGTTGGGTTTGCTTTTATGAATATCCTTTCAAAACGGGACACGTATTCTCTTTTGGGGATCTCACTAGACAATTTCTCGCCCATTGCAAAGTTTCTCGATGTCAATTCATGCCTCATATCTGGAGGATTTTGCTTGGGTTGGAGGTTTTGTTGGCGAACAAGAAGGGCAGCCTGGAGTTTAATTTGAGTGATTTGGGTTACGTTTATGAATTCAAAACAGTCGGGTCTGCGAGGGTTAACTTAATGCCTAGGAAGGGTAGGTCGAACCTGATAATTGAGTTAGACAACGCTAATGATTGGGGTTGGGCAAAAAGGTTTTTCTTTTTGGAAGCAAAAAGCTTAGGAGATTGTGGTTCGTTCTTGTTTGACGACTGGGTTGGAGGTAGGAGTGTTTGGCCTTATATTTTAGATGGGTGCATTTTTTGCTTTGCCTTTTCTTTCTGTGTCCGTTGCTTGTATTTTCTTTTCATTTTCGCCTTTTCTCTGCACTTACCGTTGTATCTATGACAGGTGTTAAAGAGTTGCCCCCTTTCCCGGTTGACCATGGATCTGAAGCTCGTGTGTAGGCAATTGAGGATATTGACCCAGACAAGCGGGTGTTCCTTGTGTTGAGAAACCAACGTTTGGAGGAGTTGGGCAAGACTGAAGTGTCGGAATCGGAGGAAGAGACAGAGGAAGACGTTAAGCCCCCCTTACTTCCCCGTGTACAAAGAAGTGAAAGGGCGACTCCCCGGTGTATTGATTTTGACACTGAGGTCGTAGTTGGTTCTGACGAGGAAGACATGGCAGGTGACGCGTCGCAGGGTAAGTCGTCTTCGTTGTTCCGTTCTTCATTTGCTTCATCACTAGTCGGTCACAAGTCGTCTGGATCGTATACTCATGTTGGTGTCATGGTCAGGTAACAAGTCGTCCAAGGCTCCTTCCTGGTGGGAACTCGACAGTCTGGTGAAGAAACAGAAACTTGATCCGTCCGTCTCGGCTTCCAAGACGTCTGATGCCCAAAAAGGGGGGACGCCTATTTCGTCGACCCTTCCTGTTGGTGACAACGCTCGAGTGCAGCTGACCTTGCCAGCGACTTTCTGCAATTATGACGGAGGGTTGAAGTCAATCAAGTCAGGCGTCGGTCGTCTCCTTCTCCCAGCTGCTAGGGAGCATTAGAAGAAGTTCTCCACCGTCGACCTACTCACTGAAGCCGCAGCTTCGTCCTTTTCGGTATGTTCTCTTGGTCCTTCAGCTTTCGATCTGTTGTAGTTATGACCGTCGTCTTGATTTATCGACTTTGTTTCGCAGAATGTACAACACCTGTTGATGGCAAAGGAGCAACTAGTGTATTTCGAGAAGCAAGTAGCTGCCCTTAAAGAGTCAGAGGGTAATTTGAAGGAAAAGCTGACTAGGTGCGTGTGAGGTCATTCGTCAATTCCAGGAGAATCAGAAGCGTCTGCTGGAATATGCCGAGAGGAAGAAGAACGAGGCTCTAGTCTCGGGGGCTTTTTACGCTTTGAAAACTCGTTCTACACTTTGAGAGAATTCAAGGAGGGAAGATCGGCTGCCTGGGACGTGGTGAAGGAGAGCTCGATGTTCGATGAAAGGTATGGCAACATGTCTCCACCCGGGATCGATGACGGAGTGGACCTGGAGTCGTTCGTCATTTCCACCGAGGTGATATCTGATGGGGTAGTCGACAAGGGCAAGGCTCCTGGGAAGGTGGCAGGCACCAGCAAAAAGGCTTAGGGAAATTTCAAAGTTTTTTATGTGTTTTTGGATATTGTAGGGGGTTTTTGGACATTACTCCTTTGGTGGAGATTTGATTTGGATGTATGTATGGTGGGCTTTTGGACTTAAGTGGCTGTATTTTAATTGCCTTTCTGGCTTAGTTCCAGAAGGAAGGATATGAAGACCTGTTTTATGTGATGATTGCTTTCATCCTTTGCTTCTGTTTGTTTATTGCGTATTTCGGTGTGTTTGATGTTGTATGTTTTCAACTGTTGTGATTGTTGTGTTGGCCAAGCTGAGTGTGTAGGCAAGGATGAACTTGCGAGAGTTGCGTCCTTGTCTGTTTGTGGCTTTGATGTGGCCACCTTTGTGTCGTACTTACGTTAAGTAAAGATAGTCGTGTTAGAGATAAAGTAGTTGAAGATTGCAAGTGAAACAACTGGCATTTTATTAATGTTGTGTGGGTACATCTGAGAATGGTTTACAAATAGAATGTTTAATAAAAATAAAAATCAACAGGTGTCAGACTAGCAAATACCGGGACGTCTATGGTGTGTCCTTATCGTTCTTCTTTGATTGTGTCGATCGATTGGAGAAACTCTGGTCTGACGAACTGACGCCTGTCCGTCCAAATTTGGGTTGGCTTGGTAGTGCTCGGTTTATCAATGGAGGCATG
This sequence comes from Bassia scoparia, assembly GCA_008642245.1. Lineage (NCBI taxonomy): Eukaryota > Viridiplantae > Streptophyta > Magnoliopsida > Caryophyllales > Amaranthaceae > Bassia > Bassia scoparia. Next base: position 7,085 of record SNQN01008616.1, on the reverse strand, counting down.
CGTTCATCGTCCTGGTCCAGGCTTGGTCTTGGGTTGTCTTCTCCGATTTACTTCTAACTCGTCACATATGGTTTGGTAAGGGGAGGGTTTGTCCTTTTGTTGTAGCATGATCTGCAAAACATCGGTTAGGACTGGCCTTTGGCGTTTTTGCCAAAGGCCCTCCGACGCTCAAGTTAGTAATGGTTCTGTGTAAAGTTCAATTGAAAATGGGACGGATGGTCTTACCTGTCGACTCTGTTCCGTCGCTTACCGCGTGTTTGTCCTGCAAAGCAATGGTTAGGACTGACCTTTGGCTTTTTTGCCAAAGGCCCTCCGACGCTCAAGTCAATAATTGTCATAATGTTGTGTAACTCGTATGTAATCGAAATGCGTACCTGTTATTGTTGTGACGTGTTTAAAAGTGGTATGTTTTAAGATTGTGGGCGTTCCACGACCTTGAGAGTGGCTTTCCTGCTGTGTCCTCTAGTCGATATGCCCCCTTACCTACGATCTTGACGATTCAATACGACCCTTCCCAGTTGGGGCTGAATTTTCCCTGACTCGTCGTCTCGAAGGTGCGTCGTAAGACCCAATCGTCGACTCTGAAGGCTCTTACCCGGACATTCTTATTGTATGCTCTGGCGACGCTTTGCTGATAGGCTACTAACCTGATTCTGGCTTTATCCCTCAGCTCGTCGATAGTGTCTAGATCGTGGGTCATCTCGACTTGGTTCCTGTTTTGAGTAAGGAGTCCGTATCTGGAAGTGGGAAGTTCGATCTCGGTTGGTATGACGGCTTCTGCACCGAAGACTAGTGAATATGGGGTCTGCCCGGTTGATGTCTTGGGGGTCGTCCTATCTGCCCAAAGGATGTATGGCAACTCGTCTGCTTGTTCGCATCTCTTTTTAAGGTTGTTGATGATTATTTTATTGTTGGATTCTGCCTGGCCGTTACATTGTGGGTACCTGAGGTTGATGTTTCCAATGTTATGTTCTATTTCGCGCAGAATTGCCTGGTGAGCTTACTTATGAATTGTGATTTGTTGTCGCATACTATCTCTGCTGGTACCTCGAACCTCGTCAATATATTCCTTTTGATGAAATATATTACCTGTTTGTCTGTGACATGTCGGAATGCTTCTGCCTCGACCCATTTCGAGAAATAGTCCGTCATCACTAGCATGAACACTCTTTGTCCTGATGCTGCTGGGAGTGGTCCGACGATGTCCATTCCCCATTTCATGAACGGCCATGGTGAAAGTATCGGGTGCAACTGCTCGCTTGGCTGGTGCTTCAATGGCGCATGCTTTTGGTATTGTTTGCATTTCTTTGCATAGTCCGACACGTCTTGTCTCATGGTTGGCCAGAAGTATCCCATTCTGAGTGCTTTGTTGGCTAGGCTACGTCCCTCGGTGTGGTTACCGCATTCACCCTCGTGCAGGCTTTTCAATGTCAGTGATTTCCGGAACAACACGTCGTTGATGAGGATGAACCTAGATGCTTTCATTCTGAACTTTCTAGCCTCCTTCTTATCGTCTGGCCCTTTGTTGTTTATGAACCACTCGACGTAAGGTTTTCTCCAGCTGGTGTCGTCGTCGACTGAATAGATTGGCCTTCTAAGGGTTTCTTTTGCTTTGTCGATTGCTGGCTCCATGAGGTGGATCAGCGGCACTTTTGACTGTCCTTTCGGCTGGAAACATGACCCTAGGTTGGCGAGTGCGTGTTCTTCCAAGTTTAGATCCCTAGGGATTTTCTCGATTGTGAAGGTGTTGAATGACTGTGACAGGGTTTTCGCGACGTCCAAGTAGGTTGTCATCTTAGAATCCTTTGCTGCGTATGATCCGTTCACTTGGTTGACGATTAGGAGGGAATCACTTTTTACATTCAGTTGTTTGACCCCAAGGTCTTTGGCGACAGTCATCCCGAATATGAGTGCTTCGTACTCTGTCTCGTTATTTGTCGCTTTGAACTCGCAGTGTACAGCTAGGATAGTGGTGTCTCCTTGTGGTGATCTCAATACGATCCCGAGTCGGATCCTTTCATGTTCGACAACCCGTCGACTAGTAGGGTCCACTCGTCCTCGCGGGGTGCTAGGGTCTGGACGTGGAGGATTTCTTTCTTGGCTTCGGGTAATAGGGACGGACTGAAGTCTGCTACGAAATCGGCTAAAGCCTGTGATTTGATCGCCGTCATTGGTTCGTATCGAATGTCGTATGACCCCAGTTGGACCATCCATTTGGTCATTCGTCTTGAAAGTTCGGGTCTCCTCATGATTGCTTTCATGGGAAAGTTAGTTTGGACAGATATAACATGTGATTCAAAATAGGGCCTGAGGTTTACGGAGGATATTACTAGTGAGAAGACTAGCTTTTCAAGTAGAGAATACCTGCTTTCTGGTCCGATTGGGGATTTGCTGACATAGTAGATGGGCAATTGTCGTCCGTCCTCTTCACTTGTCAATACCGAACTTACCGCGTGGTCCGAGACGGCGAGATATAGTTGGAGTGCTTCTCCGTCTTTCGGTTTAGAGAGTAGTGGTGGTGTCGAGAGATACTCTTTCAGTTTGGCGAGGGCTCTTTCGTGGTCTTCCGTCCATACGAATTTTTAATTCTTCCTCAACACGTCGTAGAACAACCTGCACTTATCAGAGGATTTTGAAATAAAACGATTAAGGGCGGCCACTCGACCAGACAATTTTTGGACATCTTTGACCGTTTTGGGGGACTCTAGATTGACAATGGCTTTGACTTATTCTGGACTGGCCTCTATGCCTCTCTCAGTAACGAGGTATCCTAAGAATCTTCCGGACGAGACTCCGAAAGTACACTTGGTCGGGTTGAGTTTCATATTGTATTTTCTTAGGACGTCGAAAGACTGACTGAGGTGACTGACATGGTCTGTTGACTTTTTTGACTTGACGAGCATGTCGTCTATGTAGACTTCCATTGTGACTCCTATTAGGTCTTTAAACATCATGTTGACAAGTCTTTGGTATGTGGCTCCAGCGTTTTTAAGTCCGAACGACATGACTTGCTAACAGTATATCCCCTTGTCAGTTATGAAGGCAGTCTTTTCCTGGTCCCTAGGGTCCATTTGTATTTGGTTATAGACACTAAAGGCGTCCATAAATGATAAGGTCTCATGTCCGACTGTGAAGTCTACCATAGCGTCTATGTGTGGGATTGGGAAAGGGTCTTTTGGGTAGGCCTTATTTAGGTCCGTAAAGTCTATGCATACTCTCCACTTCCCGTTTTTCTTTTTGACCACGACGACGTTTGACAACCAGTCTGGGTAACTGACTTCCCTAACTTTACCTGTTTCAAGGAGTTCTTGGAATTCTTCGTTTATGACTTTATTCCTTTCTGGAGCAAATTTACGACGTTTTTGCTTGACTGGCTTAAAACTTAGGTGGACGTTAAGTCGGTGGGTTATGACCTCTGGGCTAATCCCTAKCATGTCCTCATGACTCCAAMRAAAGCAGTCCATATTGTTTTTGAGAAAGGCTYTTAAGTTGGTACGTACCTCGTCGGTCAGACATGTGCCTATCTTGACCGTCTTACCTGGTTGAGAGGGATCAGGGGCGACGTCTTCTGCTTTATATTCGTCGAGCACCTGTTCGCTTCCRTGTCCCGTCTGTAGTTSCTAGGCCTTGTCGACCGYATTYGKRTTCTTGGGCCTGAGCGATTCCATGTAGCATTCTTTCGCCTTCCTCTGATCGCCTTTTATCTCTCGAACCCCCTATTTCGTGGGGAACTTGATTGTTTGGTGAAGCGTGGACGGCACGGCTCGCATCTTGTGGATCCATGGAGTACCTAGGATCATGTTACAAGCAGATAATTCATAAACGGCATCAAATTTTACCTGTGTGTTGACACCTTTAGCATAAACGGACAGGTAGATTATCCCGACCGTTTGCCTGGATTCTCCACTGAATCCGACTAGGGTCGTCGTCTTGCTAGTGACGTCGTCTTGGCTAATTCCCATTTCGACTAGTGTCCTCAGGGTTGTGATATTAACGCTACTTCCATTGTCGATGAGTACCCTACGGATCTCGATATTGTTCACCATTAGAGACACGACCAAACTGTCATGCTGTTCTTCTGCCTCGTCGATCTCTGAATCTTCGAAGACGATCGATTGTCTCTTCCATGGCTCGTCATTGGTCTTCAAGACAGACGGACGTCCCTCTGCTTCCTTCGACTCCTTGGCATGCCGCTTAGCTGCAGAGAAAGACAAGCCGCATACATCTGAACCACCATTAATAAAATTAACTACCTTTGATGGCGTCGGCGATCTGGGTGGCTCCTGACGAGGCTGAGGAGGAGATTCGAGCATGGCTTTCATCTTCTCGGTCATAATGTCTTTAAAATAACCATTTCTTAATAGATAAGCCACTTCTTTTCTAAGGGCTATACAGTCTTCTGTAGTGTGTCCAATATCCTGATGGAACTCGCACCATTTGTTCGGATCTTTCTTATGATCAGGCTTGTCGGACTTCCTTGGCCAGCGTACCTTGTTACCCATCTTGTCCAACCGGTCACCCAGATCTTCAGTGGAGATAGAAAATGAGTACGTGCTTATATCTTTGGTGAGAAATCCGGGTCGTCCGTCCAACTGACAGCATTGGTGCACGATGGCTCGACGTCTCTTGGATACTGTTTAGGTCTGATGTCTCGAGGTCTCTGCGGATATGGTCGTTTCGTCTGGTCTATCTCTCGCCTGTTGGCCTCCATGTCTTCTTCAAGTCGGATATAGGCCAAGGCTTTAGATTGTGCGTCTTCGAATGTGGCATGACGGTATTTGGTCAGCTCCTTATATAACTCGGAATCAGTGGGCAAGCCTCTCCGAAATGCCTCGACAACGGTTGGGATATCGGGCGAGATGATCTCGGTTTTCTCTTTTCTAAACCTCTCGAGGTAAGACTTCAAAGACTCTCCTGGTTTCTAATAGATTCGGTACAGGTCTCGGAATTGCTTCGGAAGCTTTCGACTGCTCGCAAATTGGGTGTTGAACATATCGACCAAATCTGCAAAAGAAGTTATCTTACCGTTGAGAATGTTGTTGAACCAAGACAGGGCAGCTCCGGCCAGAGTCCCTCCGAAGCCTTTGCACAYACAAGCTTCTTGAATCCCCATCGGGGTCGGGGCCATCATCATCCTTTGCTTGTATTGGTTGACGTGCTCGGTTGGATCCGTCGTTCCATCATACATCTTCATGGACGGGACGGAACACTTCTAAGGAACCTCGACGCGGGCAATGTGAGGGGCGAACGGTGTATCCGCATAGCTCTCCAGGGCGGCTTTTCCATAGGTGGAGGGGCACCTGGGATCCTAGCTATCTGCTCTTGGATCTGCTGGAACTGTCTTTGCATTGATGCAAACATCTCCATCGTCATGGATGGTACCTGCTCTCGACRTGGACTAAGAGWAGACATGTRAGCCGAAAACAAAGGGTTTGAATAGGTTACCTGAGGTGTCTGGTGAGGTAGAGAGAAAGGAACAAAGCTTCCGTGGGGTCCAGACATCCCCCAACAGTAGGGTTCYGACGCGTCGACATGACGACTTCCAAACGACCCGTCGGATTGACGGAAGCTAGGCTCAGGGATCGTRCGAGTGGGCTGGAKGGATYTGAACGGTGCATTCAATTGGGTCGACGGACGACTGCTCGGAACTCTGRTCYACCTGGCATGGCTGACGGGTGGAARYGGAGGTCGACCACCTAGCGAGAGAGCGGCAGACACGGGCACGGAACTGACTGGGGTGGCAGATTGAGACGATGTCCACCTTGGCATGCCCCAGCCTTGAGGGTCGATCGGAACGGACCTTCCCCGGACGATGCGACTCGGCCTGTCTGAGACGGTGTTGTGACGGGACGCCCTCCCGGGAATAGCTCCAAGACGATCTCTAGCTCTGGGACGGCAGTCGGTGCACTTGTTGGGGTGACTTCCACGCTGCTGAAGTCAAGCCGGGTGACAGTTTCTTGCGGGACTCGTCGCCTCGACGGATCCGAGAGGCCGACAAGGGAGACGGCYGAGGAGACTTGAGAACGGAGTGCATCGTTCTCCCACCGGATGAGCTCAACTTGCTCTTTCATGGCATGGATCTGCTCGGCGGCTTCTCGATCGCGCTCCGCCATTTCTTTTCTAAGATCCTCCAAGGTGAGGTTAATCTCACCCGACATGGTGGCAGTTGACGGACAAAACAATGAAATTCTTGATTGAATGTCCCACGGTGGGCACCAAATTGTTCGAGCAAAATTTACGTAACTAGAAGAGAGTAATTAAATAACAATGAAGTGGGTAATTCAATCAGCTAAAAGATAAGTAATATTGCTATGATTCGCTCGTACAATGAAAATATGCTCAAGTTCTTAATATCAGAAAATTGTGTCCTTTACAAGGTWGACGATTCCCCTATTTATACTAACATAATCGATCCGTTCCCACTAACTGACCACTACTATGATCATGCCTGATAAATAGGAARGGTTATTGGACTTCTGGCCGTTGAACGAGTTGATGTCTTGACTATCAAGGCTTCTTATGCTGACTAGGACTTGCGTGTTGACTTGGTTCTGGCATTTATCCACATTCCTAGGCCTGACCCACCTGTTCCATTTCTTACAATATACCCGAGGTCCGTACTTCGAACATGGGCCACAAAATGGGCCCAACAGTAAATATATACCAAGGCATATAGATTAGATTATCTTCCTTAAAATATACAAGTAATGCACTCATATTTTTACTCGGTATTATTCTTATTCCAATTCTTCTTCCGCAAATTTAGTATCTCTTAATATCTAGTATTTGGATATATTTTGGTATATCTTAAAAATACTTGGGGGTCAAGCTAATTTGTTTTCAGCTCGTTTTGTGTGTAACCAGCCACACCTATAATTTGGTGTGGTTGGCAACAGGACATAACGGACTCCGTTATGTCCGTACAGTCCGTACGGTCCGTACAATGCCGTACAATTACTAAACCTAACACTAACTACTATAAAAGCAACATTAATTCCTAAAAAACTAACACTAATCCCAAAAAAAAACCAGCAGCCGCCATTCTGCTGCTTTCTCCTCAAGCTTTCTCCCTTTTGCTTCTACTA
>SNQN01008615.1:5108-28468 GCA_008642245.1 Bassia scoparia | reverse complement strand
GGAAAAATTGATACAAGACATTAATCTCATTTAAGTCGTGTAGTTGCTTGCATAATACAATGAGAGCTCGCGGGACTAAGACGAAGTATGGAGGTCAATTACCGAAATTCTACAAAGAAGATGAAGATTTGATTGTTCCTTGGTCAAAATTTTCTTGTTGAAGTTCTCTCTTTGTTGATTTAAAATGAAATAATCCTAGCTATCCAAACTAACAAGAAGTTAGTTAAGTCGAACATAACAAAAATGTAATTTATTTTAAAAGGAAAACTATCAGTCAGAAATTCAAGAAGAGGTGCTCTTGTAAGAATCAATTTAGGTTTCAATTCTGGCGTCCGACTATAATATAGACTCTGTTTGTTTTGGAGGAAAATATTATCCTGGAAAATTATTTTCCCATTTTCCTTATTGAATGGAAAAAAAACAAAGTAAAAAGGAAATTTGGTTGAAAAAACTATTCCTATTCATAAGGAAACCATTATCTTTCAAAACATAGGAAAACAATTTTCCTTTCTTTCTAAAGTAAGATTTCTTCAAACAAACAAACAACGGAAAATGAGTTTTAAGGAAATAATTTTCCATTTAAACAAACAATGAAAACAATTTTAATTTTCAGTTTTCCTCTGGGAAAATGTTCTCCATGGAAAATTATTTTCCGTTAAAAATTATTCCCATTGTATCTTAGAGTAAATTTGTAGATCATACCATACAGAATTTCATTAAGAAAAGAAGGAATTCACAAAGCATAATATACATAGAGTGCTCAGCTATCAGCAACAAATGCTCCAAAGCCGATTGTGAAACCAAAATTGATGCAAGTGAGCAACTGAATTGCTGCATCTCCACTTGCATCCTTGATTGTATACGAGCCCTACAAGTTCAAATATAGGTAGACATGTCAGAGGCAGAGTGGACAATTATTCACCGTTCAGACTTGGCATGAAATATAACATTGACTTACTGTGGATGAAACTGGGGTAAAGTTTGATTGTGAGAGAGCACAAAGTGTCTAGTGATATGGGGCAGGATGTTTCTTGGCAGAGGTCGATAGTCTCACTATGTACAGAAATCCCCAAAGTAAGAAACATAGATCATCACCTTCCTCTAGAAGATAGCTTCCGCTTGCACAACATATATTCTAGTATTAGATAAATCACTACATTTTCATATCATACAGCCGTACATTCAATAACACAAGTGAGTAGCACCATGATCACAATTTTCTTGCCAACACCCAAAATAAATCCCAGCCCCTTAGGAGAAGAAAGATCATCCTAGTAATTTATTGTGATTTGGAAGAGAAATGGACATAAAGAATGATGGCATTTTAATATGCAAATCACTCTAACAAGTAACAATCTAATTACTAAATCACTCTTATTGACATCATCTACTTTGCTTTATTCTTCATAATAGATAACACCATTTTTGGCTTCCACATCTGCTGCCTGCCTCCAGCACTTTCCTATTTCCTCATATCAGTCAGATTGTTAACTTAGAAGTTGCATAGACATCTATCACGTTAATAGGCTTTAGCAGTAAAAATCGAATTCCATTGGATCAAATCTATTCTTTGGAGAGAAAAATGCAAAGCTTACGGTTCCACTTTTTAGAAATAGCCAGGTTTTATTCAATCTTCTTTCTTTCTTGGTGTTAATATTATAAGATCTCGTCATTTTCATTAAAATTGAGCTTGGGCATAGCCATTGGCATGATGACTAATAGAATTACAACTAATGGAAAAGAGCTAAAGTATTCAGTATTCCTAAATCCAACCCCAAATTCAACAATACCCTCGAATTTGAAACCCTAAAATTCAGATCTCAAAACCCTAAATCAAACAAACCCTTACCGCGCTTAGCACGAACCATCTCTGAGACCCTTCCTGTTTCATTGCACCCGAATGAGTCAAATGTGAGACCATTTGATCAACTCAAAATTTTAAACATCTAAGATTACTGAACGGAACTAATTCTGCTTGAAACATACATTAGCTCTTGAATGCTGGTTGATGTGCAACAATCTCGAATATACAACATCCTGTAGCAACCAAGTAAATTGCATCAAACAAGCTCTATTTGAGTTCAAAATAGCTAAAATTTATTATACTTTCTGAAATTCTGAAACTTACCAAGTGACCATATATCTGATTTGTATTCCATTAGCTAAAATCATGGGAAATTCAAATACCTAGGCCCTTCCTACCTCATGTGTAAAAGTCCTCACAGGAATCCCAAAAGCTCTTGCCAATCCAAAGTCTTGCAAAGCTTCAGTGCATTTGTTGGCGATCTATCTCTGTTAAACCATTTTGTAACCATCTTTTTAAAATATTTTACGATAACGAACCTTAAACCAAAAATGTCTATGAAAAAAATCCGCAGTGGCGTCATTGAAGTTTGAGTAGTATTTTTGCCATTGATAGAGTGACACATGATCTTAAATTACAAGTACTTTTTAGAGATGGAATATTGTTGGAATTGGATGCAAAAGGATACTTATGTACGAGCAGCAAGTCCAATCCCACGAGCATCCCGTGGCGTATCATGCTTCCTGCAAGAAACCCGAGCTGGGCGAAACTTAGTACAGCCGCAATTACCAAACACACAACAAGAAGGTGGGTGTTAACTTGTTTGTTTACCTTAGTTTATACATTGGACTATTAGAGATGTTTTGCCTGTAGTAAAGGAAGGTACTTTAATTGGGATTTTAACTTATTGTTGGTTTTTACTCTGACTTTACAAGAACTGAATTTCAATTTCTCATGAAAAAATTCAGACAAAATTAACGAGTGTTTCTCTTGAAATTCAAACAAAAGTTAACGATTGTTGTAGTCATTAGATAAACTAAAAGTGAAAATGCTAAAGAAATAACATGATAATGATGATGATAATAAGCATTAATTATAGTAATTCTTGATTGATAATCTCAATGAGTATTATGAAACATGTCAAATTGAAATGAGTAGCAGCTTATTGAAACAGAGTATGATATTTTGAAAGAAGACTGTTCTCTTGCCCTTGAAAGTGGCCTCCAGAACATTTAAAAACAGGGGAAAAAAAAGAGAAGAGAAAACAAGCAACGAGCCAGGAAATTATCAAAGGTTACATTGCCGGATCAGTAAATAGGGGACTAAATACAGTACTACCTATCTTCCTAATATACAGTTGTAGCACCTAAATGTGTCTCCCCAAATGAGTAATCCGTGATGAAACATACCGCGTCTCGCGATTGTTTCGACTCAGAAAAGATGCTTTGAACTCACAACAAGTTGGGAAATACGTGAGGTCGTACTCGGAATTATTGAGACAAAGGTCAAATACGAGGCAAAAATATTTCTTTCGGTTTTCTCGATAGTTCAAAGGTTTTCAAACAAGTTACGCTGGCGAATTCTCATGCTTTTTGTTTTTCATCATGTTCGTCACATTTTTCTGAATCCGCCAGTATTTTTAAATTATTTTTCTGATTTTTCTATGATTTTCTATGAATTTGCAGGTTTAAATACGCAGAATACGCAGAAAATACATGAATATACGAGGAATGTTCTAGAAACGTACTTTCTTGCGAAAGGAGGCGTCTAGAATAATCCGTAATCTTAGAAAATCGAGACATTGGCAAAGATTTATTCCGAATTGAAATATTTCAGATTTTGGAAAAATTATATACCGCAGGGTTTTGAAGAATTATCGTATGCTGCCCCCATGAGCGTATATTACGCTCATCATGAGCGTATATTACGCTCCCCATGAGCGTATATACGCTCATCATGAGTGTATATTACGCTCCTCCCCTTTGCCTCTGTGCCTATAAATACACCCTTGCCTTGCTCATCCGAGACACACGATTTCATACACGGTTTTCAAGACACTTCTATTCTGTCTCTCTCTGTCTGTAACTTACGTATTCTTTCTCTCACCACTCTCAACATTCTAAACACATTTGTTCTTGAGTTCTAAGCATCGATTCTGTTCGATTCAACAAGCGAAAAAAGGGTATAAATCTGAGAGTTACTCACCAAAAGCATAATTTTTCACTCTTTTTTTAATCCTTTTGTCTCTCTTAATTTGATTAACCATTATTATGAGTTTTAATTCAATTAAAACAATGTAGAAACTCACTTTTTAATCATTTCATGTAAATATGTAGGATTTCTTATTGTTTTCAATGTTTCATGGTTTTTGGTTTTCATTCTTCATTAAAACACTTATTGTTATTATCATCATCTTGTCACATTCATTATTATACATTTTGTTATTGTCAATACTAACGCGTTTGTTTGTCTCAATTAGCAATTCAATCGAAGGACGATTCCTTTGAGTTTTACTCTAACCATTTGATTATTTCGAGTGACAAGGTGAGAAAGGAACAACATATATATTATCATGCTTACTAACCTTTGTTTTCATGTCTTGTTATATATATTTTCTAACACGCTTGTATATATTGTTTAAACAAGACCGGAATTTAATCGCTTGTACATTTAAAGTCAGATAATCGTGGACGACCGGTTTATAGGCACCTTATTAATATGACTAACAATGAAGTGATCGCCTTGTCCATTATAGAAGTCATGTTTGTAACATAATAGCAACTCACCTAATAATATAGATTAGTGCGCTTTCAAAGATCAATTCAATAGGCTCTTTGAATTCAATTGTTATGATTTATGGAACTACAATGAGACCGAGTAGACGGCCGCTACATGCGGGCGGATTGGGTTACTGATTCAATCCGTACCATGTCCCCGAACCCACATTTGTTACTGGACCTATTTCGTGGGGCCACTAGTTTGGCACCAATGTTTCGGCGTCCGTGAATAACCATAATAGGCATCGGGTGGCGATCCCCTCAATTCGACAACACACCCCAACGCATTCACATGCGGATTTCATGGCTCAATTCCCATGACATTGAAGCTGAGGTCACGCCCCCCAAGGCCGTGGGCGAAGCCCTTACAACAGTACATTGTAAGATTTGTAGCCAAAACCTCAAGAAAAAACTACGCTATACATATACTCTGTTATTATCTTTACAGCCTACTCTTCAGAGAAGTTACAGAAAGCTGCAGTTATTGCACTTCTAACTTGTTTGTACAGAGTACATACACCTAATTTCAAAGAAAACTATGGTGATCATTATGTAGCATATACAAATACAAGTACATGTTACACTGATTCAACAGTCAGTTGAAAGAAGTTTTTCGCATGTCATCAGCAACCTGAGTACTCCGAACCCCCCAGAAAGATTTAGGCTTCAACTTCTTGTTTCGTAGCAGTAAACAGCCAACCCATGTGCCTCTCACAGGTAGCACAGTTGCAATAGTCCACGCATATCTGCAGTGCATTTGGCATTCAAGCTCGGCTTTTGATAAAATCAAGCTCCACTTGTATTAGATTAAAAACATAATATATACTCTTCAACTGTACTCTATAAATTGTTTATGGTTTTTTGCACATCATTGTATGGTTGAAAATTTATCAAGCTCTATAGGTATCTTTTTCTTTCCAGGATCCATTTTTGTTCGTGACAAGGGATACACAATCAGATAATGGCATGACCTGACAAGAATGAAATAAGTAATAATGGCCAAAAGCATACCCAGGAAAACCAGCTGTAATCTTTGCTAGGTCGCGCCTATTAACGCCAGACCATTTGCTTGTAGAGAGTCATTATTTCATGCACAAAGCCACTTGGATTAACATATCCCCCAGAGACCTTCATTAGACATCACCAGCATATCACTTCGTCTTGCAAATTATTGTCTTCACAAAGGCATGATAAGCATAAAGCACCAGTCAATTTTTTTTTAATAATTAAGCTTATTTAACTTTCAGATATCAGTACAATAGGAATAAACACCAATTATGGGTATATACTATGTAGTTGTAGTGATAAAGGATAGAAGGGAAATTTGATTTTTGAATTAGGAAACCTCAGGCCCACAGTACCAGTCTCCTAAAATAAACACAGCATAATTAACGGAGGAAACATTTGGGAGTAGATGGATTTAGTAGTACCTGACAGTTTTACACCTCACACGATAAAACCCTTCAAGTAACTCAATCTCCCTTCCTAGTCTATAAGAGACTCCGTTTATTCCAGTAGCTCTTGTCTTGTAGAGTCGGAAATTGGAATTTTACTGGCTGTAGACACCTGAAAATGTGTCTCCCTAAATGAGTAATCCGTGATGAAACATACCCGCGTCTCGCGTTTTGTTTCGAATTAGAAAAGATGCTTTGAAATTCAAAAAGTTGGAAATATGCGAGGTCGTACTCGGAAATATTGAGCAAGGTCAAAGGCCAGGCCAAAATACTCTTTCGGTTTTTTTCAAAGGTTTCAAAGGTTTTCAAAAGGTTTTCAAAGGCGATTCTCCATGCTTTTTGATGTTCATCATGTCCGTCACATTTTTCTGAATCCGCCAGTATTTTAAATTATTTTTCTGATTTTTCTATGATTTTTCTATGAATTTTTGCAATGTTTAAATACGCAGAATACGCAGAAATACATGAATAATTAGTAAAGAATACTCCGGAAATAGCGTGGAACCTTCTAGAACATTCTAGAAATCCTTGCTGCGAGAGCAAGGTGTCTAGGTGCGTCGAATCAAGGGAAATCACGAATAAAATCGGAGGGAATCAAAATATTTCGAGGTTTTTGGAAAAAATATGCAAAATCATTGAGCGTATATACGCAACTGATGAGCGTATATACGCCAACAGGAGCGTATATACGCTCAACAGGAGCGTATATACGCTCATACTATACATACGAAAACTGCCAAAAATTGTTGATAGAGCAGCGTATATACGTGCAAGTGAGCGTATATACGCAGGACAGCAGCGTATATACGCTCACTTGCCAGCGTATATACGCAGGTTTTCTTTGCCTCCAAAACTTGCCTCGTGCCATAAATAACCCCTTGCCTTGCTCAGTCCGAGACACCACGACTTCACATGCTTCCTACGCATACTCTCTCTCTCTCTCTTAAAACACTCCAAAACACTCAAAACACATCATAACACTCGTTTAGTTCAAAGCATCGATTCTCTTTCGAATCACAAAGCGATAACAAAGGTTGAATTCTGAGATACGTCACCAATAATCTCTCTCACTTATCTTTTTTAATATTGACTAACCATTGTATGAGTTTTTAATATAATTAAAGCAATGTAGAAACTCACTTTTAAACTTGTTTTCATGTAAATATGTAGGGTTTTTCACAAATGTTTGCAAGGTTTCATTGGTTTTAGTTTTCATTTCATTATATTATTCATTGTCAATACTAACAATCTTTTTATTCTTGTAATAGCAAATTGAAGGCGAGAGATCCATTTGCAACTTGCGTTTGTATCAAGGACTAACAATCATTTCTTGTGTTCATGTAGCAATCAAGGCAAAGGATCGTTTTCATTGCGTTTTACAAAACAAACTTTTGTTTCTTTGCCAATTTAGGGTAAGACGATGTTTGCATATACTTTGAAGTTTATGCACTTCATTCTTATTCATATTAATCATTTGTTATAGCTTTGTATATTATTTTGCCTAAACAAAGACCGGAATTATGTGAAATCACTTTGTAAATCAGATTATCTATGGACAACCTGTTTTTTAGCACACCGTTTTTAACATGATTAATACAAAAGTGGTCACAATTTTCTAAGGTTAGGTAGTATCTCTTGTAACATAATAAGGAAGAAAACCATACTTTCCACTAGTAATTTCTAGGGTTAAGAACGCTTTCTAAGGTGCTAAAAAAATTGTAGTTATGTTCATTTCAATAATCGTGATGAATGGAATTGCAATGAGACATCTCTCTCTTCATGTAATATCATTTGTTTTTATAATTTGTTTATAATTTATAGTTTGCAAAAACGTATATAATTAAAACCGAATTGTGAAGTATGATAAAGTGGAACACGGCGCGCGTGCGCGCGCCGTGTAACACTAGTACATACATACATACATATAAAAAATTAAAAACCCATATAATAAGCTAAGCTACGCTAAGATTTCATGTCATACATGCACCTTGCGTGCTTCCATCATCCATGCATGCATGTGCTATTGGGTGTTGGGTCCACATTAGAAATAATATACGAAGTATATGTAGCATTTAATTTCAAAGTTATGGCATGAGTACATAAGTTTGATTATTCTTTGATCTCCCATATCCACCCCACAAGTCAAATGTTCTAACTCCTAAATAATACAAGTAATAATAATGTAATACTAATAATACTATACTCTAAATACTCGCAAGTACGACCAATTGACCAAAGGACATGTAATATGCAATATATATAGTTGTCAAATTCTCAAAGTCAAGCTTAATTTGGGTAGCATACAATCAATGGACTTTCAAGCTAATTTATACGGTGAATTCTTAGCTTTTGGTCCATATAATTAGATGATGATTATGTTTAATTATTGAGAGTGAGAGATAGCTTAATCGATTATGTTCGTGTGGCTCTTTAAATACCTAAAATGATATTTAAGACCCATTTAATTCAACTTAAAACAAGTTAATAATTAACTGAATTGTTTTTGAAAGATGAAAGTTAGGTTAGGAATTGAACGAAACGAAACTGATATGGATAGAAAAATAATTGATATGGAAGTAACCTTACCCTTAATTAATTTGTTTGCTGAACTGGAATTTTACTACTCATACTTTCAACATGTTATATTTCACTTAATCTAGAAGAATGAAGGTATAATTCAAAATAATAGTCAAATTTCCATGGCATCTCTACCTCACAAATAGATAAACGAACGAGCCTAGGTTGCACCTGTCACGTGTGTCCACGTTACAAGACCACGAATGTTTCACCTCAAAATTATATGATATGACAACGAGGGGAGTAGTCCCTAAACCTTATAAAGTGGACACAACTTTAATTTCTCATCTCTTCAATGTGGGGCACACATCTCTTCACATTCCCCTTTAGTTTACACTTCATTAACCAATTAATTGTTGGTGTAATGGTGATTGAGATTGCACTTGGTAGGAAAAACCCGTGTTTGATCCCCCACAACAACAATTGGGAGGGGATTGTAACCTAACTACCCAGAACTGATCCTCGAATCCGGATTAACCCAAAAGGTGAATCGGGTGGTACACCAAAAAAAATTTACGCTTCATTAATGTAGGTCAACACTTTCACTCACATGTAAACTCAACACAAATGAGATACGAATAGCCCTTGTCTCAATGGACCACATAAAATTATTTTCCTAAATTAGAAATTTTCGAAAGATATTTTGTTAATTTATAAAATTATTTTCTAAAATTAATAAAATAAATTAAATACTCGGTAATTAAAACAATGGAATTGAAGAGGAAACTCCTCAAAAAGTGCCTAAAAACATGATTGATTCCTTATTATTAATCGCGACAGTCCATTCTCAATGAGCATAGTAAAATCATCCTTGTCAAAGGGTTTGATAACTTTGATTGCATGACCAATAATGTGTCCAATCTTTTACCATGGACCAAATTTTCCTTAATAAACCATTCATTCTTTATTATACTATCCATATATGTTGGTTGATATAGTTGAATAGTATTAATATAATATCGAATACAAGTGCTATATTATATATCGAACAAATTACATAATGTTTTGACTTGACCAATTCCTTTTATTGGTAACCACACAATATATACTCCATAAACCTAAGTTTATTATTATATATATACACTTTACCCAATTGTTTATTTAAAGCATTTGAATCATCTCAAAATATATTAATTAAAGTCTATTATTGTAGAGTGAACAATTAAACGATGTTAATGAAGTTAGCTAAAACATTGTCAATACTAATATATGCTTCCTTTTGTGTTCAAGCAACGACACCAAAAAATCACAAAATTCATTGTTATTGTTAGCAGTTGAAGCTCAGCCTCAACAGTAGAAGTGAAGGTTGGGGTTTGTGCTAGATAAGGAGAGTGTGGAAGGGAAGATAGGGCTGAGCAGCAAAAACGCCGCGATTTCGGATTTTTTACGCGATCATCCTCATTACAAAACTAGGGTTTTGTTCATGTAAGAGACTCCAAGCATCATGATGTTGTTGAGGCTGCTGCTGCTGGTACGTAATAATATGAATGTGATGAATGATGATGCTGTTTATTTTTTTGCCAAGTTATTAAGCTTTTCATTTAATTTCTTCATTATCTTATAAATTTAGTAAATTTCTCTCATTAAATTAGGTTATGTATCTTATTTGTTTGCTATGATTCAGTCAGACTTAATTCCTTCTGCTGAATAGTTATTGTCTGAACGAAACTAACTTAGTTGGTAAAAAAATACTATATATTATAAATATTGTGTTCATATTAGTTGTGATCCTGCATTATTGTGATTGCACTTAATAAGAATTTTTAATAAATAGTAGCAGAATAGGTTAAATTAATTGACATTGTTAATATTGCTATTAGTCGACCCTTAAACTGAAGAATGTATGTACATTATACAATCGGTGGTACATTAACTTATTATGTATTGTCAAGGTTAATTAGTAAAAAGAATTTTCATGTTAACTCAAATTAAATGAGCAAAATTATACGGAGTAGTTTTTATATTTACCTGAATTAAATAAAAAAATTTGAATTTTTTTATACGGATGGAATACTTGGTAGTACCTTGCAAGGCACCAATGTACAGAGTAGTAAATTTGTCCAAATGGGAGCAGTATTGTGGTAATTAACACTTGAGAATTTTTTTCATTTGCATGCTTGCTTAATATCATTAATTAAAACAAACTTCTGTTAAACAGGTAAAAACTAAAAATCATGGGACTGCAAGTTCACTTCACTAAATCAAAAAGTTTTCACCTCTAATATATGACGATAAATAGAAAGAGTAACATTGCATTTAGCCTTATAAATGAATATTTTTTTTAAAAAAATTCAAACGTGAAATTTATCATCACAACAACATAAACGGAATAGTACGTTATCATAATGTAAAGCAGGGTTGTGTATGTTTAATTATGTAACCAAAAAAAATCTACTCCGTAATATTTCATGAACGAATACAAACTAATGATTAGTGCTCAAACTTCATGAGTAGTTAATGGAAAATAATTATAGTAATAACATAAAATACTTTGATCTGAGTACGGTGAAATGTAATGTATAGTCATTATATTCGTCCATTAATAGTATTTTATCAATACCAAATATCAATCTTAACAAGGTTATTATGATTTCAACTATTGAATGTACAGTATAATATTACAAAATCACATCGATATGAGTGGCCGAGTGTAATTAACATAATAACATCTTGTATGATTCATATCATCGCGATTCTCTAATGTCAAACGGGCCTGGCCGCGCCGCCACGGAGAGTGCAAGTCACAATCACAGACCAAGAGGTTCCACCTCAAAACATATGGCAATGAGGGAGTAGCCCCTTAGCCTATAATGCGGTCTCACTCTCGAATTCTTTCGATGTGTGATTTATCACCACAAACTGAGGTGGTCAAAAGCAACGACCCGCTAACAACGACACGAAATCGACACGTTATTAACGGGTTTGGGTTGAGGATCTTGACTCGTTTATGTAACGGGTTGACACGACACGTTTATTAAACGGGTCGGGTTAGGGTTAAGAATTTCGACCCCTTAAAATAAATGGGTTGACACGACACGACACATTGCACCTAGTTATACACATTAGTATGTAAAAAGACGTGACAACGCTAACTCGACACGAAAATGACCCGTTATTAGCGGGTTTGGGTCGATGGTATCAACCCGTTTAAATTAAACACCTAGTTATACACATTAGTATGTAAAAAGACGTGACACGCTAACTCGACACGAAAATGACCCGTTATTAGCGGGTTTGGGTCGATGGTATCAACCCGTTTAAATTAAACGGGTTGACACGACAGGACACGACACGTTTATTAAACGGGTGGTTAGGGTTGAAGGGATTCAACCCGTTTTGTGAGTGACACGACACGAAAATGACACGACACGACACGTTACCACACCCACTCTAAACAACACATCCCTTAATTCAATGTGGACAACACATACTCACATGTGGGTGTTCATGGGCTCCAACATCTAAATACTATTAAAAACCTATACGATACCAGAATAAATGTTTAAATTGTGAGTCGAGATTCTACATCATTTTAAATATAATATCTAGGAGAGTTGACTCTATCGTAGTCGTTATATTGCCTTAGCTAGATGTGTCGGAACTAGTACAAGAGAAATTGAATAATGAAAGATATAATGTGTGTTACGTAACATACTAGTCTTCAATTTCCTTGACCACAAGAAAGTCATCAAAGGCAATGACTACTCAACCAAAATGGCCTGGTTATAATTGATCAAAGATAAGATATAAGAAACAAAAAATAAAAATAAATATCACATCATTTAAAAATTGGATTGAAATTTTGTTTTACAACCTATTTTAGGAATGTAGGTATAAAACGGAAGGTTTGAAAGTTTGAATAATTACGAAATCGTTGATTACAAGTAAAGAATGAAAGTGTCAATTGTATTGGTGATCAATTAATAATATGTTACGTACTCCATATAACCATTTCGTACCATTTGTGTTTTTGATAATTCATTCCGTACCATTGTTTTATTTTATTTCAAGAAATAACCATTGACTTTATGTATTTTTCATTTAATACCATTGAAGTGTGATGTTTTTGAAAAATATGACTCCAAAATACTCTACATTGTCGAACGATAATCACTTATCAAATGGAAATATATAACTCAGTGGTAGGTTCTTGAAATAAAAATAAAACGATGGTACGAAATGAAATAGTCAAAAATCAATGTATAGATGAATTTCCCTAAATATATATGGAGCAATTTTAATATTCATTCATAAGTCATAAACAGTATGTAATCCAATTTTAATTTGCTTTTGTATTTCTCATGAGAACATCTAGCTTTAGTCGTTGTTTTTTTACATTCAAGAAGAAAAAAAATTTCATTCATAGAGATGTACAGACATGACTACTATATGAAAATCATCAATCACGACTCGTTTTATTTAAGGAAATTTGTCAAAAACCCCATATGTTTCACTCGTTTTGTGAGAACCCCCATTGTTTTTTTAAATTTTACTAAACCCCCAACGTTTGCATCGTTTTTAATATGCACCCCCATTTGTCTATTTCCGTATTTTTAACAGAGAGGGGCCCACATCTATACTTGAATAACAATCAATCGACTTCTCTCAATTCTGCTCAACCGTCATTTGCCATTTTGAATTGAGAATGAATTATCTATGATTGAAGCAAGAATTAAGGGATTTTCCGCATTGAAGCTTGCATTTTTTTTACAATCATTCATTAGTAAGCTTTACTTTCGTTTCTATTGGTTTTTCTCAAATTTTTGAGATTATTGTGTATTTGATTTAAGATTCCCAATTGCAAAATTGCAATTCGAATTTTATAAGAAATGACAATTCTTTCTTACTTCTTCTCATAATCTCCTACTTAAAGAAACATCATTTCAGCATCCGTTTCCCCACGAAATTTCAAAACCACAATTAGATGGTGTCTTAGTTGGAGAAATCTCAATTATTACGTACTTGAAAAAAGGTTAACAAACAAAAAAAAAACCCATAAAAGATGAATTTTGTGCTAGAACTTCAAGATGTCGTATTGTGCGTGGGATTACATAATTGGGCTATAAAGGTCAGGTTCATTTGCGGCGATTTTGAAGTCTCAATCTCTTCTTGACTTCATTATGCTCTTACATTTGTCTAATGTTGTAGATTCAGAGAGAGTGTGAAAAAAGGAAAAAAAAAGAAAGATGATGAGAGAAGAAGACGATTGAAGAAGAGAGAAGGAAAGGAAGAAAAGAGGTAGAGGGTAGTTTGGGGATAAAAACCGTGATTTCACAGGTAAATTAGGAGGAAAATCACACATGTGAGTCCCTCCGTTAAAAGTAACGACAGTTACAAATGGGGGTGCATATTAAACTCGATGCAAAAGTTTGGGGTTTAGTAAATTTTTTGAAAACAATGGGGGTTTTGTGACAAAACGAGTGAAACATATGGTGGTTTTCTAACAAAATTCCTTTATTTAAAAACTTTAAATTATAGCACTACTTATTTTGCAATTAAACACTAAATTAGTCAGACATCTACATAAATAAAGTGCATATGTTTTGTGCATGTTACGTACTTAATAGTTAGTTGTTCACTACATTGAAAAATGAGTACTAGATCTAGTGAAAAACGAGCAAGTGCCAGCAATCATAGGACCAGAACAACAGAAGAGCTCAATCGTTGTCAATCTTGGGGAGAAGGCTCAAGTTCCTATTGTTTCTTACTCGCAACTAGCCTTTGTTGTCCCCTTGCAACGCCCGTATTTCGTCGAGCAAACGGAGAATGATTCCGCCCAAGTGCAACCAATCGCGCGATTATCCAAGCTTTCGGATGGAGGAAGTTGTACCTATCTACGTAGACAATGAGTTTGGTGGGGATCATACGTTACTTGCCGATACTCTACAAGAAATTGGGACTCGAATCCCCTACAGGAGTGTCCATCCCTCATCTGTCACAAATGATCGAATAGAGGCTGAGTTATACAAGTTAAAGTCGATGTCTACTCGTGTGTTCAGTGCATATGGAAGCTTCTTTGGGTCTAGACTATTTACGAAAGCAAATGAGTTGGGTATGATGGATAAGGAGTATGTGGGATATCACGAATGCACTGGCCGATGTCTTGGGTCGTTGGACCGGTTAGTGATCCAATCAATGCAGGGTGTAATAGGGGTGAAGACATATGTAGCAAGAACAAGAGAAGTGATAAATTTTACTAGTAAGTTGAACAAGAAAATTAATGGAGCTTGTTAATACTATTGGGATTTCCATGATGGAATTCGGGCTTATGATGCAACTGTTTCGCTTGCTAGAGCTGTGGAGAAACTGGTGTTATAGCTTCACATTTGATAGTCTACAAAAATGCAGCCATTCTTCAATTGATTTCTCAAGTATTGCAGTGTCACAATTTGGTAGACAATTACTCCAAGCAATAAAAATTCGAGATCAGGGACTTGGAGGGATTATGTTTTCTAGTCGATGGCCAGTTGCAATCTTCGACCTTCCAACTAATAACATATGGGGTGATAAAGAGAAAGATATCGGGTTTTGGACTCGTTCAGATGGACTTGCTAGCAAGATACCTTCAGCAACAAGGGTGATCAGACGATGCAAAGGTAGACCTTAAGTCCATCACATGGCGGGTGGCCTTACATCCGCTCCTAAAGTTGGGTAGTTTCACCGAATGGAAATAAGTTAAAGATTGGTGTTCCTATTAAGAATGGTTTCTTCAATTTGTGCAAATTGCTCAAGATCCGGTCACCAATAAACCTTTAGTCACTGGCTACTGCATTGATGTATTTGATGCTGTAATGAAAGAAACTGCCATACTACGTAGACTACGAGTATGCCCTTTTCAGAGCACAAGAGAACCTATTAATAGCTATGATACACTCGTTTCTCAAGTCCACCTTAAGTATTTTCATATATAGAGTTCATTCTTTCGACGTCTTAATTAACTTGACCATAATCATATAAAGATAGTACTGCAAGCTTATTTATATTTTGCTAATAGTTGTGTTGTGTGTACTTGAATTGGTATGCAGAAATTTTGATGTGGTAGTAGGAGATATAACGATTCGAGCAAACAGGTCATTGAATGTAGATTTCACATTGCTTATACTGAATCTGGTGTTGTAATGGTTGTCCTCTGAAGGACAATCAGAAATTCGGCTGGCTCTTGTTAAACATTGACATGGGAATATGGTTGTAGCCTTTTGTTCTTCCTTTTCATTGCGTTTGTTGTTTGGGTCTCGAACATCGAATCAATGAGATTTCAGAGGGCCACCAAGGCATCAAGCTGGGACAAGCCTGTATTACTCCTTCTCAACATTGGTTTTCCTCACAGTAAGTTTATAACTAGTACTCAGGCTCTAAGTTAGTCATTTGCATTTTCAATTGCTATTATGTCAATATTTGTGTGAAGTAATGTATTTTCTTTTTTTTTTTCCTGCTGCAATTTTTCAGGTTTTAATGTATTCAACAACTTAACAAGGTTTGTAGTGATTGTATGGGTGTTCGTCGTGCTCATCCTCATACAAAGCTACACTGCTAACTTGGCATCTTGCTTACAATAGAGCAACTTCAACAACATAAAACATAAAAGAGCTCATCAATAAAGGGGAGCAGTTGGATTTCAAGAAGGCTCATTCGTTGAACAATCTCTAATAGATATGGGAATAAACACTCGAACTTGAAGTCATATAATACCACAGACCAATTACATGAACTTTTATCAAAGGGCACACATAAAGGAGGCATCGCGGCAGCTTATGATGAACTTCCATATGTGAAGGTCTTTCTTGAAAAACATGGCTCCAAGTATACCATGTTCACCAACATATAAGACCGACGGCTTGGATTTGTAAGCAACCATTCCTTCACCATGCATATATTTTTGTGTGTGTGTGTGCACGTACGTGCGTGTGTACATTTTATAGTTTGTCCTATATATGTCCTTATCTAACATTAAATTGGCAGGTCTTTCCTAAAGGATCCCCTCTAGGTCAGATGTCTGCGCAAAGTGCTTGTTGTAACGGAGGGAAAAGTGATGACTGATATCGAAAACAAGTGGTTTAAGAACGCAAACTGTCCAGATTTAACGCGCTCACTGTCATACAAGTCTCGGACTAGAACGCTTTTGGGGTTTTTCACAATTGCAGGGGTTGCAGCATTGTGTGCCCTCATCATATCCTTGTTAGGCTTCTTACAGGAGCATAAAAGTGTATGGTCCGATAAAAGTGCTTAACATTTGGACTAGAACCAAGGCATTGATGATGATATGACCAAAGAAATCTCAGCTCTCACACTTTCAGAAAGGGCCAAGCACAAGATCAAAGTTACTTAGGTACATCATCCAATACTCCATATCCTCAAAGTCCAACATCCACTCATTGGAACATCTCCGAAAGAGGATTCGATACATCAGCACAATCAACACCTTCATTTGTGCAGATGGATTGCAATGTAAAAGGCCGGAAAATTTAGAGGTATCCATGATGCTGCACAGTAAGCTTAGGGTATTCATTCATTTAATTCGTCGTCAGAATTTTTTTGTGTGTTCTTAAGATCTATATTATCAAAGATCTTTCATTTAGCTAGCATATATGTAGTGAAGAAATTGTAAAGCTGTAGTATAATATGTGTATAACATGATTCTTTTAGTAGTTCTCAGTGCTAACTAAGGCCTAATATTATTAGTATGTAAAAAGTTCATGCATCTTTAATAGGTCTTCATGATTCTCTAATTGCCCAAATAATAGAGATTATCAATTGTTTTAGCTTGTTGACAATTATTAAAGTTCAATATACAATTCAAGTGGTTGATTGGCATATGAATTTGGTGTAATGTTCCCAATTTTTTTTTCTAATCCTAAATTTGCCTAATTAGCAATGCATATTGTGTTCTACTTTGCTGCAGTACTGTATCTGCTTTCAAAAACAGAACATGTTGTTTTGAATATGCACCAAGGGTCTGTTTACATTAACTGAAATCAACTGAACTGAACTGAATTGAATTGAATATTTTATAAGAGAGAGAAATTGGGTTAAGAACTGAAGTGAATGGAGCTGAACTGAACTGAAAATAAGCTAATGTAAACATGCCCTAAAAACTATGAATATCTATATTATTTTGTTGAGGGTATATCTTATGTATATCTATTTCGATCATAATTTTGAAAATTGAAATTGCAAACTTTTAAATAATTTGATTTGAAGATTGAAGATATAGTTTGAAAAAAAAAGGACATCACAAACCCTATTATCACAGAGATATACGAAGTAGTACATTTTATATATGGGGTCCCATATACACAAGATGTATTAGTCTATTACAAAAAAAATTTTAAAAAATAACATGACATAAAAAGGGGAAAAAATTGTTCAATAGAAGGCTTACTAACACTTTATGTATATTTTTACCCGAAAAATCAAGATGATTTATAAGCTAAAATCGCACTCACAATAGTTCAAACCTCTAAGAAATATAAAGTACTCGTATAACATCTACGGAGTATTTTGAAACGGACGAAGTATTGTTGTTAAGAATGCTAACTAAGGTGATCCTACAAAAGAATCAATAGGTCTATTATGGTTCCGGGTAAATGTTCATTTTCGAAACTAAAAATGTTCAATTTCGAAAATAAAAATGTTCATTTTCGAAAATACAAGTGTTCATTTTCAAATATGAAGATTTACATTTGAAAATGAACATTTTACATGTTGAGATGAACATTTCTAGATTTCAAAAATGAACATTTGTCCGGGATCATGATGAGGACCATGGTCCCGGGATCATAGTAGAATTTGCGCAAAAGAACAAACAAGTTGAGTTAATGGGCCCATATAAACCTTGTCCGAAATGAAGAGGCCATAAAGCCATATCCGATATCCCGTGAAAGAAATAAATGTCCCCCCAACATTCAAAATTCTTTCATTTTCATCTCATTCTCGTGAACCCATTATTGCTTCACGTCAGTCCATGCACCCACTTTACTCTTCGCACATTTACTCCAACATGCACATATAAATATGATCATCCAAATTTCTTATCATCAATTTCTCAAACATCAAACACACCAGAACTCCAATTCTACTATCTAAACAAAATAAAATGGTTTTTCTTCCCTTATTACAAACTTCCACTCTCCTAGTTTTATGTCTCCTAAACTTACCACTAGGTGTTACACCGTTTACCGTCGTAATGCCGGATTCCACCACCACTCCTTCCGCCTTAGTTGACGCCCCACAAATAGGTTTCACCATGAAYAGCAACGGGGCTCGTACCGACACCCGGGAGCAAAAGGCCGTSTACGACATCATGCGTGCTACCGGGAACCCGTGGGCCATGGARATACCCGACGTTTGTCGAGGCCGGTGGCACGGTATCGAGTGTATGCCCGACAAAAACAATATCTACCACATTGTTTCCCTCTCSTTCGGGGCGTTATCGGATGATACCGCTTTYCCGACGTGCGATTCGGCCCGAGCTTACATATCCGAGTCCATCACWAAGTTGCCTTACMTTAGAACCTTGTTCTTTTACCGTTGTTTGGGTAACACTCCTCAGCCCATCCCATCTTTTTTGGGCCGTTTGGGCCCATCACTTCAAACATTGGTGCTAAGAGAAAATGGGCTTGTTGGCCCAATTCCAAGTGAGTTGGGTAGTCTAACAAAGCTRAGGGTTCTTGATTTGAGTAAAAATAACCTTAATGGGTCAATACCCGTTTCTTTGACCCATATTAATGGGCTAAGGTCATTGGACTTGAGTGGGAATAGGTTAATGGGCCAAATACCCAATTTTGTTTTTCCTTCTTTGAATATCTTAGACCTAAACCAGAATTTATTATCCGGCCCAATACACCTAGAATTGGGCTTAGCCAATCTCTTATCAAAATGGACCTTAGCCGTAATAGGCTTCAGGCCCAATACCTGATCCAATAGTAGGCTCAAAGGCCTTATTCTCATGACCTTAGCTCAACCGGCTCACCGGCCCGTTTCCGAAATCCTTCAAAAACCTCCAATCTCTCCAAGCCCTAATCTTAAAGGGCAACCCTATGATATCCACAAAATTCCTAGTAATGCTTTTGAGGGGATGAATAATTTGTCACATTAGTACTATCCGATATGAAGTTGCAAGGCCCTATCCCAAGTTACTAGCCCGTCTTCCGAAAATACGGGTCATCCATATAGACGGAAACGAGTTTCACGGGGCGATACCGGACGGTTTCCGGGGCCTAAAATTGCTAAGTGAGCTAAGGATCAATGATAACTTACTAAGTGGACCACTTCCTCTTGACAAGGATATGTTGTGGAAAATGGGGAAAAACTTAGGTTGCATAATAATTCAGGCTTTGCTTCAAACATGCATATGACGGGATTTTCGGGTCGATTCGTGAGTTGTGAGTGAATGGGGGTCTATTGCAACGTACATAAAACAGGGTTGCCAAAATCAGTGCAACATACTCAAATAAACGTTGATAGTAGTAGTATGGCAACAATAGTCAATAAATCATCAATTGTAGTAGTTGTTGATAAAATATTTGGTTGCTTCAATTGTTGTGTGCTCTTATGTCGTGTTGTCGTAGAAAATAATGGTTTAGAAATTGTTGTCAAAAAGTAACGTAGATGCTTTGTATAATTGTATACAGTACACCAAATGAATCATAGTTTCATTTTGAGAAGAATAATTGCTTGCTTTATTAATCAGTCTACATGGTACCTGGTACGGCTACCAGCCTATCCTACAAGGTTGGCTCTTGACCGTGGACGTACGAGGACTAGCTAGGGAGGCTATCTCCCCATTAAACGGGGATCTATCAGACATCAGAGTCCCAGTTTCCAACCTATGATTATTGTAATTTACAAGAGTACGTGTCATTGGACTTATTTCGTATTACGTACTCTATTAGTAGTGGATTTGTATTTTGACAAATTTTATAGTAAGTAGAACCGATTTTACGATATAATCACGCACACTCAATTTTCATGATGATACACGAAATATGGATATACAATTTACTTTGTATATAAAAATGAGAAAGGTTATGTCGTAAAACCGATTGTATTATGGTATTCTGTTTCAATACCGTAAACGGATATCACAATATGTATATATAGTTTTAGGGTAATTAAACCTAAGGCTAGGAAAGTAATTTACTAATAATTATTATACAAGATTACTGATAAGACTAATTATATCAATAAAAAATGAGAGAGTATTGTACCGTAGAAGTGTAGATATATGTAGTCCTCACATAAAATTTGAGTTATCAACTTTCATTCGCCAGAACAATGAGGTTTAATTTAGCTTCTATTAAATTTAAATTTTCATTTTTCTCCCAACTTTTTGTCTTCATTTTTATTTATTTTTGGGGTGCATCCTTTGGACATCCAAATGGCTCACTTCTGAGTGATTAATTAGGTTTAGCCCTTTTCAATTATTATTGAAGTCTTGTGAAGGATCAAACAACTCGTTCTCCCTACCAATTACAATTTTAATCATCATTATTGGGATCACATATAAGAATTCAGACTTGCTTGTATGTGTATGTTGCCATCATATGTGCATTATTGCATTAGACATTTGCAAAGTATACATTTACAAATACAATTAGTACTAGTTCATATCTAACAGGGTCATAAATTGTCTTGACTTTAGTTGATCCATATTATTACTATATATTCGTATATACTCCTCTGTTTTTTAATGTTCATATGCATGCACAAGGAAATCAAGTTATGAGAATCTTTAAATTGTTGTTAATGTTAAGAAAATATAGTCAAGTGGGATCTTGTTGATTCGTCTTAATAAATACTTTATTAATATCTAATTTTTATAATTTTTACTAGAGGAGTATTATAACTCAAGGTATATAACCTATAATTGTGCGTTGACAAACGGTAAAGGAGAAGTGGCAGGATTATGAAAATTATAATACATTATGGGATAATGATTAACTAACATGTCACTTTAACCATGCATGATTAGTAAGCTTACTATAACAATTCAAACAAATATAACACTATTGTATATTATTCCTCTTTAGGCCATTATTGATTTATTTACAATGACTATGATCGACAATACTTAACGAAAATTCTCGTCAAAAAATAAAATAAAATAAATATTAATCGAGATCGAAATTCGCAGATCTTCAGCCAGCTTCATATTCATTCGTATTCCTTATTTGACGTAATTTTTAACAGAAGACAATAATTGTAACGAACAATGAGTGCTTAATGGCCTTAATCAACAATACAAGAGAAGGAAATTAAAAAAGTCAAAGATCAGAACAATTATAAATCGAATCCAGTTCGACATATATTGAGCGTTGACTTTACTTAAGAAACAAGTCCACCACCAAAAAACAAATGAAACAAGGTAGGCCGTTTATTTCTTATGAAAAAGTGAAAATGATTGAGTTAAACTAAACGAAGCTAAAATGAACTGAAATGAATAATTGTTTATAAACAAATAGCGAAATTAGGTTAGGAACTCAAAATAAATAAGTTGAACTAATTAAACAAGCCCTTATAATTWAGTTGACTCGTGTAAAGTTTTCAGTTGTAAAATACACGCACTATGTGATTCAATTGAAATTACGAGTAAATTTACAATATCGATCTAGCTTTTTGTAAGTTGTGTATATGTTGCATGAGGAATTTGAAACACATGATTATCATCCAYCATCTATAATTTAGGAATCYATCATTGTAAGGAAATTCTACTCTCATTGAAAAATGATTTTACATTCTTTTATATACTAAACAATGTAAAATTGGAAAAATGAAAAAAGACACTTTTCATGAAAAATATTCTACACTCTACCAAACGGAGCTTAAGACACATTATCTTTGCTGTATAATGGTTTATTAGAAATTGTTGTCCAAGTTTAATGTGGATGCTTTGTGTGATTGTATACAGTACAAATGAAATCAATAATAGTAGTTTCTTTTGGAGAAATAATTTCTTGGTTGATTAGACTACTACTCCCTCCGATCTTAAATAGTTGCAACACGTGAGATTATATCACTATTTAATTTATAACTTTTATTTTTTTATTTCGTCTCGACAGTTACTTTTCATATATATTTTTTATAATTTTTTTTATGTATAACTTAAATATAAACATTTTAAGATGCATCTCGATAAGTGTGAAAAAAAAATGTAGCAATTATTTAAAATCGGAGACAATAGTGTTTATCTTCGTCAAAAAGCTTCTTTGTTTTATACCACTAATATGAGCGTATGGCTTCAAGGTTGGCTGTATGGACCACGTACTAGGAGTCTAGGACTAGCTAGGGAGGCTAACAATAAGTTATTTGGTAACCCCACTAATCTAATTCTTTCCACTCTGGCTTTCAGAAAGGTTCAAAACTTCAAACCCAATAGAAATTTTAAATTTTGAGTAACGTTCCTATTTTGTTAATATTTACATTGATTGTATTAATTTCATTAATCTCTATTGTATAAATCAAGGGGGGAGCAATGGTGTCCCCCTATGAAATTACCTAGGTACCCTTAATGATTTTAATATTTTAAAAATATATATTAAAATTCAAATATAGCTATAAAACTTAACACTAAAAATGAAAATAATTGCTCACCAGTTTAATGCATTTATTCTAACAAAATAAATATGAAAATTATACCATTAAATTATTTTATCAATTAATACACAATTAAGTACTCTTTATTACATATAAACAAATAATATCAAGTTCAATCTATTCAAAAGACAAATAGTTGCTAAAACATATATGAAC